>ML782935.1:475291-530766 GCA_009831015.1 Picea engelmannii
ATGTTAGTGCCTTATTGGACCACTCCTTGAGTGGAGGATGCTTCACATATTATAGGGTGGTTTGGGACCCTGGTATCATTTTTAATTTCAGTCTGGTTCAGTTGATGGAATGTTAGGTTGTGATGGCATTGCTTGAGGACAAGAAATCTTTGGAAAGGGAGGATTGTAATGTCCCCATCTTTGGATTCCCTTGCTTTATAGTTGGAGGTGACCTTATGGTTTTATGTCAGCATGGCCAGAGGAGTAAATGGTGGTTAACAGGGGGCTAAGGTGAATTGGAGGAGTTATACGAGGCCCAATTTAGTCCATTCACCTTATTTTTTCATCAAGATCACTTCTACACAGTTTGTTCTTGGTTCCGTGGAATTTCAATGATTCATGTAAATTAAGGGTATTATTGAGTATAGATTAATTAAATGCACTAAATATGTTATTTGGATCATATTGTTGGAGGGAAAACTTTTTTGTAATAGCTTGTTGGAATCAGGACGAAAATATCTAAAGCTTTGGATGATGAGAAAGCCACTTCTAGCATCTGGGAATGACTCACAAGCCAAGTAATCACTTTCCAACAATAAAAAGGTAAATTATTAATCAATTAAAAATAAAAAAGTGATTTTCAATGTTTAAGTGAAAATTGGAGGGAAAATAAGGTAAGGGTTTGATTTGGTCAAAAAAGGAAAGTTCTAGAAGGCATGAAAGAAGAATAAAATGAGGGGGTTAAATCTTTACTTGAAAATTATGATTTTGATCTCTCATTTTGGAGTGCTCTTGGAGCCCTTGTTTCGTTAGGGTGTAGCAAAACCCTTCCACCATTATAATTCAGTTTTAGTGGTGCAATATCCACCCTAGCTAGACAAGAAGGCAGATCCATCCAGGATCTTCATTGGAGCTTGAATTTGGTTTGGTTTTTAGTTTGAGGTGTATCGACTTGCACAGGGGATTTACAAAACTTTCCAAAGGAGGCCGATTTTCGATTTTGCAAGTACCATGAGGGTTTCAAGGAAACTGTGACAAGGTTCACCCCCGTGGGTTGAATACATGGTGTCATGTGAGGCCCCTCCTATTGGACAACCTCATAATTTCCACGAGGTCCCTCCTATTGTTCAACATCGTCTAGTGAGGATCTCTGCGATTTGAAGTTATAGAAATTTTAAGGTATGAGCGACCGGATTACTGCTGTAGGTTTTTCTGGAGTAGATCGATACCACACATGTGGAGTTTAGACATTCCAGGGGAAGACACATCACCTCCCGAGGAGATTTTGGCATCATTACTAGGTTTCTTGTTTGTTCTCTATTAGTAGATATTACAACTTCCTTGCAACCAGTAGGTGTGTGTGTTTAGGATGATTTTGAAGCTGTTGTTATAGCCAATCAATATATTTGTATAGTTTTGATTAGGATTTCCATACCATAATAATATGCCATGGTTATGTTCTCTACTTTATATGTAATGGGTGCATGTAATATGTTTGGCAATATTCTTATCTTGGTGATATATGCAAATTGATTGTAAGACATTTACAACAACCTTAATGCAAAGTGTTTGATAAAATCACACAAAGAGAAACAATACTTTGGACAACAAACATATTTTTATATCTATCCTAGTTGAGGACATTACATACTAGGTGGTTTTTCTATTAGAGGGGTTTTACCCTTGGGTGATATGATATGATCGATCAACTCTAGTCCAAGTTTCTTACTCTGTGCTCTTGTCAAAATTCCAGGAAGCTGTAATTGATGAGGATTGTTTGAGATGTGTTCTTCAAAATATGGGATGTTTTGGTCAAGAATTTTATGCACAAATTCAATTGCAATATCTTGATATAATGGTAAAGTTTCAGGATTAATTTCAGAATCTACAATTTCTTGTGTTATCTCCTGAGTGATATCAGAATCTGAAGTCTCGTATTGAATATGTAATGTAACTTCTTCAGATCTGATAAGTGAAGATGACTCAGGTTTGTCAGAATCTAGTACTAAAGGTTTATCTTTGGAAGGAGAATTAGAGGTTGACTTTAGTAAAGGGGGTTTGAGGGCAATGATGATCTTCTTGAATGGGTATTAATATTTCATGGAGTTTTTTGTTCCATTCATGATCAGAGGCCCTCCTTTTATCGCAAAAATGTTGATTACTGGAAAAACTCCTGGAAAACAATGTGGAGAAATCACATTATCAAGGCCCCAATTAGGCCTATACTCATTTGGTATGGTGATTCTCACCAGTATGTGGGCTCGGTTTCCACTATGGTAATTTTCTCCTCAAAAGGAGACTTCCATTTAAATCTCTTCTAAACTACCATGCAAAAAAAGGAAAGAGATAATATAACACTATTCTATAGCGACACTATCCTTATTGGAATACATAAATAGTTCGTAGTACTCCAGTGAGGAGCAAGAAGAGATTATATGATGAATATGAGGTAAAAATGAGCCACCAGATCACAAAAATAGTTCAAATAGCTTGCTAACTGTTAACATAAATATATCTCAATTTTAACTTAGTAAATAGTTACTACGTCAATAGCAATATGCACACCCATATTCAATAATGGAGTTTAAACATGAAATAAAGATAAGTTTCCAGACTTCAAAATTTATTCTTATAGTCAAAACAACTGTTTACACTTAGGTGTCTCAACAATAAATCAAGAAAAGAGTTACTTGAGAATAATTAATATTCATACTCATGTTTAATTTTTTATCATTCATATGAAACTCAGTTAAGAATGAATTATAATTTTTTTCTCAAAATTCTAACAACAATATAGAAATTGAGAACATAAAACTTTCATTCATAAATAAATTTGACAGAAGAAAAGAGTGGCTTTCAAAAAAAATTATTTCATTAGTCTTGAATAATAATACCCAAACCAACAAAACATCATAAAGCTGCTTCCACTTCCAGGTCTTCAAATCTTAAAATATTAAGGCTTTTACAATAGTGCACATAACCTTCTCTAGAATTTCGAAACCCCATGGTCTTTCTACAAAATTACAATAAATAGAAGAAAAGACACTAGATTGTAGAACTATTTCAAAAATTGATACTCCCAGATATTTGGTTTGGTTTTTTTGCTAATACTAAGGAGAGATTGTTTCCTTAGTTCTAGCAACACATGTGATGAATTTTTCCCCTTGCATTTGTCCTTGACTTTGCCATAAATAAACGTTTTCTAACATAAGTGCAATTAACAGAGGCTGGGTAATTTCCTTGTTTAATTTACATCGATAAATCTTCTTAGCAATTTCCTCTCATCCAGATGATAACTTTGATAAAAAAATTATCAATTGCTTTTGAACATTCTATTGGCTGAGTAAGAAGTTTCTGAACACTTTCCAGATTCCATTAACTCAAATTATTGATTCCATTTTCCCTTGAATCTATCTATTGTTGCATATCTATGATACAATTTGATAATGGCACTTTCTGAGAAATTGCACATGCATCATCTCATTTGGACCTTTTCCTCTTCAGTCATTTTGGAGTACCCTAGTGGAAAAATGGTTTTTTGTGCTTCCCATATTTCCAAATTATCAAATATAGCTTGTAGCTCCTTTTTCTTTTTAGTTTGTAATTGAGATTCAATAGAAAACTCAAGGATTTGTTCATGCTATTCTTTAATGACATACAATCTAGAATAGAATAATAGTTGTGAAGATGATAATTTAGCATTAAGATCCATTGTTTCTTTCCTTAGGATTTATGAATTTTCATTTTTGATTTTCACTTCTTCTAATTGAGTAGTCAAGGTATCTACGTGCTTGTAATAATCTTTGTTGATTTTTCCCTTTTCCTTAAGAAATGTGGCTACTTGTCTGTCATGCTCAATTTTAATCTCATCTATTTTTGGTGTGAACTATGCAATGATATTCTTAGAGAGATTATTTTATTTTGTTATATCTTTAACCTGAGATTCATTCTTATGTGTCCAATTGTCTTCTTGTACCCTTTGTTTTTCTAGAATCTCTTTTACTATGCTCTTCTCTTTCTACAACTGGTTAGTCAATCTGCTCACAGAACATTTATTTGCATTTGAAAATGCCCCTAAGGAATCAAAAACTTCCTCTGCAAATTATTCATCGTTCAAATGTGTAGCATTCCATAATTGGGTTACCTCTTGCGTGGTTTCTTCATGGTGGCCTGTTTTCCTCTTTTTGGACTTTCTCCTTTCTATAATTTTGGTTTTTTCATAAAAAACAAAATTGTCTAAAGATAATACATTATCTTCTATTGGCTGGATGCTGCGAAGATTGACATACATTTTACTCGATCTTCCTGGAATTGAATTTATGGGAGTAGTATCAATAGGACCAGTAACGGGTATGACTACTATTTGATCATATTCCATATATGTATTGGTGTTGAATTATGTACTCACTTTAGGCCTATTGGGAGGAGTTTGGATATTTTTTTATTTTTAAAACCTCTTCTCCTATTGATTCCTTTTTTGAATCTTCATCCATCCATGTTTCTATATAACCATTATGATATGTTTCTGGTTTAGATTTAGATGATTTATCCTCATCCTCATTGTTGTCTTCTTCAATTTCCTCAATCCCTTACATTTTGTTCTTTTCCTTGAGAAAATATTTATTTCTTTTAACTTGACATTCAATGAAGTTTAAGAAATTAGAAATGTCTCTAATGGCCTCAATTGTTTGAGATAATTCATAAAAGATTTAGGCTCTCTAGAAAATAAGATCAAAAAGATTATCTTCATGAATATATGTTTTTCTCTTGACTGCAACACAATGCCTTTTGACAACTTATGTTGGATCATGCTTTTTCAAATCTCATTGGGCTAGCTAGATTTCCTCTAATAGATCTACTTAATTTTGAGCATGTTATTCATTTAACAAGGTATAAATACCAAGTAAAATTGGTAAAGTCAAACATTGCCTTTTCTGATTTTTTACCAAAGTGGTTGCAATGCCAACACTGACAATATGATGTGCAATATCTCTTAATGCTAACATGTATGAGACATACCTGGGTAATAGATGAGGAGGCCCTTCATTGCCATAAATACTAAGGTAAGAAAATTCTTCATTTACAAACCAATCACCAATTTATTTTATAACATCCATGGCCTCTTGGGTGAATCTAGGGGATGGTTGTTTTTTCAAAAGCAGATGCAAGGGAATCATAAAGAAATTGCAGATGTCATAGAAATTGTTTTTTCAATTGATTTCCTTCATTTTAGAGCAGTTAAAATGAATTTCCTCCTTAGAGGGAGACCAACTCCAAGCTAGAAGGGGAAAAGGGGTTATTGCATAAATGACATCAAATAGATAGGTAGACATGAGGAATCATGAACAATATCTTGGAGATGCTTCTTGAGACTTTTCACTTCTTGTTTGATATTGGTAGAAAGTATATGAGCCCAATTAAAAATATTCGTTGTGAGGACTTGGGGAATGAGAGGAACCCAACTTAGTTTGAATTTAGAGGAATATTTATTTCCATATAGGTGACAAAGAATTATGGAAACTAACATGGGGGATTTATTTACTCTAGGGACAAGGTAAACCTTATAACCTATGACTATGAAAGAATTAGGGTCATATCACCATTTCCTAATCAAATCAACCATTTACATTTCCTCTTTTTCAACATTTTTCTTAATGAATTCTCTAAGGAAATTATCATCAAGCCTAATTGTGAGTGGGATTAATTTATACATATTACTAACATCACGAGGTCTGAAAGAACTGACAACTTGCTGAGATGAATTAACAATAATGCATGTAGAGATATCAATATGTGAAATAATCCACCATACCATATGATAGTAGGGCACTATGGCTTGTCTGATAGAAATTTTGTGAAGTTCAGATCCTTTGAAAATAGTCAAATAATTTGCGTCTGACTCATAATATTCAGTGAAATATTCTTCTTCTAAACTATTGTTTACACCTGTCTTGAATGTGGTATTTGAGAAGAATGTTGTGTTGAGGTTCTTTTTGATCTCGTCTTCCTGGTCCTTTTGCTTCTTTTCTTTGCTTTTATGAGTCATTCTATATTTGAAATTTTCTCTAAGTAAACAACGAAATATAAGTTTTTTTTTTTTAAATAATTAATAGGTTTTGGTAAGTTACTCGAAATAAGTCTAATACTAACTAGTGGAAGGAATTTTCTGTGGAAACAATGCAAATTAAAACTTCTATGCTCAAGAAATCAGGGTTTGCTACTAGAATGAAAAATACCTTAGTGCATTTGTGTATGCGTTAAAGTGAATTAATGCCTTAAAAATCTGAAACTGACACTTCATTAATATTCATTTAAGGTTCATAAAATTCTTTACAAATCCATAATGAAAGACAAGACAATTACAACCATTTAAACCTGTAAGGGAAAGTTTAATATCGGGTACTAGGTCACCGAGAAATTTGAAGAACTAGACTTATATCTAAAAACTCTAAAGTCCCATTTGGCATGCTTATTATTTTTAGTGGAGTTTGAATTAGTTTTTTAAGATTTAATTGGGGCACCGAGGATCGAGCCTTTTATTGAAGATAAAACACATGAACTTAATATTAACAACCGATCCAATGTATTTCGGGCGTTATGATCACCAGGATACCATGGAATTGGGATACCAGGAGATTGAGAATTATTTTGAAAGTAAATTTTGTTAAGAAAATACCGATATGGTACTACCGAGAGACTAGGGATTGGGGTTTCGAGGTTCAAAAATTAAAGACCAGTTCGAATAAAAACTCTGATCCAGTATTAACATGTCATCACTCACCGCGATATTGAGGATACTGGGATATCGAGATGTCGGGGAACTTTATTAAAACATTAACCTATGGTGATATGCTATCCGATGTTTAACAAATTGGTCCATTGGGCATATTTGGATGTCAGGAGAATGGGACATTCTCAGTGAGTTTATTCGCTATTTTTATTTTTTATATTTATTTAATTTTTTAAAGGTTATTTTGATATAAATACCATAAAAAATTTGAAAATGAAAAATAAAAGAAACTAAAACTAAACAAAATGGACCCATTATTATTCATTCTAAAATATAAATATAATGGGGGGTTGTTGAGTCTCAACAAATGGTGATATATTGAGTGAAACACTTATCTTTGTCCATCTTTACCTGAAATTCGTATAAATATCAACCGTTAGAGTTAAGTCATATGATTATAGGAATATATTCCTTAATTTATGGGTACCAACAATGATCAAGCATTAAACATATTCTCACCAAAAGTAGGCATGACATCCCCAACTGCCCAGGCCTAGAATTGCCACATTGAGAAGTTCACATGTTTCTGATATTAAAAAATGTACATACCCAACCATAGTCCCGCTGGGCTATGGCACATGAAAGCTCTTGCAAAACTTCATACATATAAAACTTAATAGACAATTACATTCTGCTAATACATAGATTAATGCGGAAATAACAATAAGCCTATACATGAAAAACTCATAAATATAAGACATGTACAAATACACAACATGAAAATGAACACATAATTGATACTTATCTTTTTATAGAAGACCATCAACTCCGTGAAAACCTTACACAAACCTCCTAGCCTTAGACCATGCTTATCATCACTCTCGGTAGTGGGTCACCCCCGAGTTGGGACTAAACTCCACTTAGGCAAAGGGATTCCTAGGCTAGGACGAGACAACTGGAAGTTGCACAACCAACAGGAAGGATTTCATCCCAAGAGCCAAGTCACACTAATATCCTACAACCTATCATTCCCCACATACCTGTCCCATCCCAGGAAGTATGCCCCTTCTCTGTTCAACAGTCCCTCATCTTCCCCACTTCCCTTCCAGGGATTCAACAATAGATCAAGCAATAATTCTCAGAGAACTATAGTTTCCGTTGGGCTCCCTTTGGGAATATCACTTACCCAACAACCTCTCTCTCCTGGAGAGAGTTTCTTACAGGCACGACAACCTGCTTCTTCAATCCATGAGCCTAAAAACCCGCCTCTTCAAACCATAGGCCTGACAACTTGCTTCTTAGTCCATATCCTTAGTTAATTATGTTAGGGTGATGGAAACAAGAAAGCTCAGGTATAGAACAAATGATGGAAACAACAACAAACCATTAAGGCACGGTACAGGCTCAAGAAAAGTACAAGTGTATTGTGATTCATAGGAAACGTATGGGATAGCTCAAGGATCCTATTGGTTCTAGAGGTGCGTGCAAGTTGCATGGGTTGATGATGGAGGGAATGGATCCATATGTGAGTGCGTGAGTGAATGGGGAAAATCTCCCAAAACATTTTATTCCCCCCCACCTATATTTTCATGCACCATGATTGACACATGGCTCTCTTGGAGCTCGTTTCTCTCCACCTGGGATTCATTCCCTCTTCCATGAGACTTAGGATAAAGCAATTATCCTCACCATAGTCTTTAGGAAATAATAATATAATATTCCTTTTGAGATAAGCCCTATTATTTATCCCCTTTCCTAGACTCTTAGCCCACCCTTTCCCTTCCTAGTGGAGATTAGTCCCCCATACTCTTTTATCATAGCCGGTCTACACACAACAATGTATTTGTATTAATAATATAATTTCTTACATATAAAAAAATAGGCTCACTGGCCTTAAGCCTCTAGGTTGTCCAACTTAATTATCACATAAGCCTCCTATCTTATAATCACTTGGCTCACCAGCATATAAAACATGTTTACAATTCAGTTGGGGCTCGAACTTGGGGTATTACAATCCCCTCCCATTATTTTTTCACTGTCCTCAATGAAACTTATTTACATATTACCATCATGATTTTAAAAAATCTTCAAAAATATGCGAGTATTCTGCCCGCATAACATCTTCATGCTCCTACATTACATCCTCAGGACCGTACTAGGTCCATTGGACCTTTAATATCCCTATGGATCAATTCTGGAGTTGCTTGATCTTTCGATCCAATATGCATATCATATGCACTTGAAAATTTCCTTCTTTCTCCACCTGAATCACATTCAAATCAATAATGTGATTAGCATCAGGTATATACTTCTTGAGAAATGATACATGGAATACATTATAAATAGACATAGATGGAGGTAATGCAAGAATATAATCTACATGTCCAATCCTCTCTAGGATTTCAAACTACCCACAATAAGGAGCTTCCAACTTGGAACAATTTCCCAACTTCAGGGAACTTTTATTGGCCCTCACTTTCAGGAATACATGATCACCTACGCAAAATTTCGTGTGAATTCTTCCCTTATCAGCATATATTTTCTGCCTATCTTGAGCAACCTTTAAATTATGTTTTATTTTCAAAACCTGCTCTTCCATTTCTCTGATAGTTCTTGCCCAACTACTGCTCTATTTGCTAGGTTGTTCCAACTTATATGCGTGTTGCACCTTCTACCATAAAGTGCCTCAAATGGACTCATCTTCAGAGATGCTTGGTACCCATTGTTGTAAGAAAATTCTACCAAATGTAGATAGTTTTCCCATTTTGATGGTTTATCCATCACATACATCCTCAACATATCTTCAATAACTTGGTTCACCCTCTCTTTTTTCCCATCAGATTCTGGATGATAAGTTGTGCTAAAATTCAGATTTGTTCCAAATCCTTTAAATAAACCTTTCTAGAACTTTGAGGTAAACTTTTTGTCTTTGTCAAACACAATTGTCTTGGGTATACCATGAAATCTAGCTACTTCCCTCATATAAATATCAATAATGCTAGTTTCCTTGTGAGTAAGCTTCACTTGAATGAAATGAGTAGCTTTAGTAAGCTTGTCCACCACTACCATGATAGAATCATGCTGCTTGTTTTTTATGTCCATATTGGTGATGAAATCCATTGTCACAACTTCCCACTTCCACTTAGGAATGGGTAATGGATGCAACAAACTAGCTGAGTGCCTATGCTCTCTCTTGACCTTTTGACACTCCCAACGTTTGGCAATGTACTCAACAATTTATTTCTTCATCCTTGGACAATAATATTGGCTCTTGACATCTCTAATAGTTTTCTGATACCTCGGGTTCCCAACATAAGGCACATCATGCATTTCCATCAGTATCATAATTTTCAATTCATGAGAATTGGGTACATAAATCCTATTTCTGTACATGAGAATTTCATCAATTCCCAGCTTTTAATCTTCAATTTTCTGCTGCAAATTACCTTGCTGTAATTTTGCCACTAATTCCATGTAATGCAAATATGATTTTGTATCCTATGAGATTATTCCTTTCAAATCAGATTGACACATGCTGATGGTTGTAGAATGAAACTCATGCACTCTCCTGCTGAGTGCATCAACCACCTTGTTCTCTTTCCCTTTGATATGATTTATATTAAAGTCATACCCACTGAGAAATTACAACCATCTACTCTGCTTGACATTTAAAGTTGGCTGATAAAATAAATATTTCAGACCATTATGCTATGTCAACTCAAACCTTTTTCCCATGAGGTTGTGTCTCTACTTCTTCAAGGCATGCACAATGGCTTCCAACTCCAAATTATGAGCGGCATAGTGTCTTTCATGATCATTCAATTTCCTTGATTCATAACATACAAAATATCCATTCTGATTAAGGACTCCACCAAGTTATTCTTTATATGTGTCTGTACATAGAATGAATTATTCATTTGGATCTACAATCCTTAGAATTGGAGCACTAGTTAATAATTTCTTCAAGTGTTGGAAGTGTTTTTCACACTCCAATGACCACTGTAACTTAACTCCCTTATTTTGCAAGGAAGTAATTGGGTGTGCGATCTTTGAGAATCCTACAATAAATATTTTGTAGTAGCCAACCAAACCCATGAAGGATATGCATTCTATCACATTCCTAGGTGTTGACCATCCTCTGATAGCCTCAATCTTTTCAGGATCCACTGCGATCCCTTCCTTAGATATGATATGCCCCAAATAATGAATTTGGTTCCGATAAAATTAGCACTTGCTTAATTTGGCATACAACTGATGCTCTCTTAGTACCTATAGTACCATATTCAAGTGTTTTTCATGTTCCTCTTCCGAAATATATAATAATTTCAACCAAGAAAGCAATGAAAAAATTATCTAAGTACTCTCGGAAAATACCATTCATTAGACACATGAAGATTGTTGGTGCATTTGGTAACCCAAATGGCACCACTGTGAATTCATAGTGGCCATACCTTGTTCTGATAACGATCTTGTTGATGTATTCATATTTAATTCTTACTTGATGATGACCTGATCTGAGAACAATCTTTGAGAATATTTTTTCATTCTTCAACTGATAAAAGAGGTCATTGATCCTTGGAAAATGATACTTATTCTTCATAGTTACTTTGTTTGACGGCCTGAAGTCAATACACAGTCTCAATGTCCCATCATTCTTCTTCAAAAATACAATTGGGCACCCCAAGGTGACACAGTTGGGCATATGTATCCCTTCTTCATAAGCTCTTCAAGCTGCATTTGCAACTCCTTCAGTCATGGTGTACTCATCTTGTAAGGAGTCTTGGATACTGAAGATTCTCTAGGCATCAAATTTATAGAGAAATCAATATCTCTTTTAGGAGGTAATCCTGGTATTTATTTAAACACATCCTCAAACTCCCTTAGGACTACATAATATTCAATATTTGACACCTTATCCTTAGGTGTTTCTTCCATATGAGCTGTAGATATTTGACATCCCTTTATATAACATTTATTCAACTGCATTGTTGATATTTCTATGTCAATTACTACCCTGGGAATTCCTTGGACTATCCTAAAGTTCCCTTCCTCATCTAGGCATGTAAATGCCTTGTTATGACAACATAAAACAAAATGGTGTTGGTCCAACCAATCCATCGCAATTAGACAGCAATAGGAACCTAAAGGAAAGATGTTCAAATATTCCCTGGTGTTCAGTCCATTCATGTCCATTGGACATGAATTTACCAACTCATTAACTTTTCTCTTGGCTCCAGTAGCCAGCTAGACCAACCAAGATTTCCCATGCTTTCTTCTTGGCAAATGCAATTTTTCCACCACCTTAGGATCTATATAAATATGACTAGCTCTTGAATCAATTAAAATTTCAATGGTTTGGTTGTTGATCATACCTTCCACTTCAATCATGTGTGATTGAAATTCTGCTTGCTTGTTGTCCAAGACTACATAGATCCTTGGTACATTTCTACCCATGTACTCGAATATTTCATCTTTCTTTACATTATGAAAAACTATCACTTTGTCACTTCTGTGAGGAAAATATCTATACAAATGATCTCCTTTACAACCCAAACATTGAATGGGTGGCTTCCTTGGCTTTTTCTCACTTGTCTCAATCATTCCGGGCTCTCTAGAATATGGTTTTCCCCAAGGACTATTTCTGAAGAAAGGTGGCTTATTTCTCTTCTTCCTCTGTTCCATATTGAAATTCTTCTTTTCTTCCCAAGCTTTTTGGAAAGTTGGATTTCCTTTCTGTTGATCATATATGCATTTAGATCGCCTTATGGTCTCTTCCAATGTCTTGGGATCATCATATTGAATCTTTTCACTGATGAAAGATGGAAGCCCACTCAGATACCTCTAAATCTTAACGCTCTCATCCTTGATGAAGGAGACATACTTCAACGGTTCCAAAAACCTTCTTTCATACTCATCAATGGCCATACTTCCAAGCTTGAGTTCAAAGAACTCTTTCATTTTCTTGTCATAGTATCTCTTAGTCAAGTATTTTTTTTTAAATACTTCTTGAATTCCTTCCAAGTAACATTTTTCTCTTTGATGTGTTTCACCTGCACAAGATGATCCCACCACATGGATGCCTTTCCTTTGAGCTGTTATATAACAATTCTTCCTTTTGCATGAGAAGAATAATTATGCAATTGAAAATATTTTCTCATGCCTAACAGCCATGTCTCAACATCTTCATCCTTCTTGTGCTCACCATAAAATGTAGGAGGTTTGATTTTGTTCATTTATCCTCACAGTTCATCCACCCCAGACCTCTTTTGATGCTTCCTGATAGGGGATGAATTGGATCTACTGGGTTCTCTCCTATTGTAATTCTTTGGGGAGATATGGTGATGTCTGCTAGCACTCCTTGATCTTCATTTCTAATAAGTAGACCTATGACTTCCTGATTTTGTTGAGCCATTCTCCTTATCCATTTTCTTTTCAATTCTATATAGGATATGCATTAACTTCATGTTGAAGTATTCCTAATTATCCTTGTATTTCATAAGCCTTTCATTATCAACCTTGTGACTTTGGACATCTTTTTTCAAATTTCTAATGGTTTCTGCCATATTCAAGTTTTCATCCTTTCCTACTCCATGTCCATTGGATTTTGTTCCTTCAATACCCAAATGGACATCCATTCCTCTAATATCATCTTCCTGACTACAAGGCCCCTTTGTATCATCCATCTCTCTGCACTCTGTGTTGATTCTGATATGATCTAGTTGTCGTTAGTTTTGCAAAATGTGTAGTCATCATATAACTCTGTTAGGCTAACTGTCTCAACAATTTAATGAAAATATGAACCATTCTGGTTCAATAATATATCAGATTTATTTCTTCTATTTTTATAATAAATTACCTATTCAACTCAATTTTCCAGGGAAACAATTATGTTATTCTTTCCCAGATATTTCCAATAACTGCTCCCTTGCTCAATTCTAAGTTTTGAGTAGGAAGTTATGGGTATTTGAACAATTTTCCTTCCTGGAAGGTAATCTCTGTACATATGTTCTTCTTCTTGAGAGACGAATTGGTTCTTGGACTCATCATGGGTCCTCTCATAAAGTACACATGCCTTCTTTACATCTTTAGGCGCAGGTCTGTATAGCTCAAAACCTCACAAATTCCTCCTTCTAGCCCCCTTCTGTCTTTGAAAACTTCAATTTAGGAACTAGACCCCTCTTATTTTGACTGAAGTCACATAGGACCAAGGCCATGACCAAGTGCTTAGTTTATGTGTTCTTATCTAGAGCTTTGGGACTTTAGGGCTTCAAAACTTTGGGCTTCGGGGATTTCTCCTTCATCACACTTCATTCTCCTCGAATTTTGAAATGGCGAAGTTCCAAACAAACCTTTCTTTGAATCTTTGGGGCTCCACTACTTCAGAGCTTCGGGACATCGAAACTACAGGATTCATAAGTTTCACCAACTCCATATAATGTTCCCTCTGAATTACGAACTGGAGAAATCACAGAGAATCACTTCGGAGTATCACTACTTCGGTTCTCTGGAGCTTCAAACTTCATAGGTTTTTATACCTTTACACCTTATTTCTCCCGAACATTGAATTGGAAAATCCTTGCACAGTACCTCTTCAGAGCTTCGAGGCTCCGCTACTTTGGTTCTTTGGGACTTTGCGACTTCGAAACTCCGATACTTCTAAGGTTTCTTCCAAAAAATCTTTCAAATCTTGTGAACGTCAAACTTTCTAATAGGTCCACGTCACTCTAGGTGAGGTCATAATACCACGTCATTCCAATGCTCCATGACTTTGAAACTCCGGGACTCCAAATCTCGAGACTTCAGAGGTTTCTTCCAAAACATCTTTCAAAACTATTGAACACCAAAATTTCAAACGATTTAATCAACGAACACATGTCTTCGATTAAGGGGCAGTATGGATTTGTTACGGACTTCGAAACTTAGGGGCTCCGGGACTTCGAAACTTCGGGACTTCAAAGGTTTCTTCCACAACATATTTTAAAACTCCCAAATGCTGAACTTTCAAATAGTTTAATCTGCAGACACGTATCTTGGATTAAGGGGCAGTCCTGATTGGTTCTAGAATTTGGAACTTCAGGGCTTTAAGAGACTTCTCCACACTACACCAAAAATCTCCCGAACGCCGAATTCCCGAATACTTTCTAATCTGTAGACAGACGTCCTAGACCATGGATGGTCTTGATTTACTCTAGAGTTCGGGACTTCGGGAGATTTCCCTCCTGGAAGCTTAAGGACTCACTTCTCCTGGAGCACCGAACCTCCAAAATTCTGTGAGATCTACGACTCACATTCGCTCATGCGTAGATAGAAGGGTTGGGATATGATCTTCACCACTACGCCTCACCTCATGATCTATTCTTGATCTAATTTCTCAGATATTTTCTTGGCCAAATCTAACGGTCAAGCACTTCTCCTAGTGATCTATGGCGTAGATCCACTCCGGAACTTTGAAACTACAGGGCTTTTACCTCCTTTTCATCGAAGACTTAAATTTTTCCGAAGAAACGAATTCTGAAGGACTTGGGGGGTTAACAACCACGTTTCTTTCCAAATTTTTATGACTATGAAGGATCTTCCTTCTCCCGAACAGATCCAACGACCACAAATCTTAACTTTGTGGCCTCTAAAACCACAGTTATTGTGGTTTCTTTCCTCTACTGGATTTCCTGAACCACTACACCTTCTGAGCTTTCAGACATAGTTAAGGCGCTCTCAACACCCTCTTGGTACTCATGGACATTTTGAAACTCCAATTTTGTCCATTTCGACAATAATTCTCTCCGAAACGTTTTCTTAAATTTCCACTTACACGAACCATCCAAGCTTAGTGTTGAAAACTGGAGCTCTGATACCAATTTGTAACATCCCCAACCACCCAAGCCAGGGACTGCCACATTGATAACTTCTTATGTTTCTGATATTCAAAAATATACATACCCATCCATAGTCCCACTGGGCTATGACACACAAAAGCTCTTGCGGAACTTCATACCTATAAAACTTAACAAACACTTATATTATGTTAATACATAGATTAATGTAGAAATAACAATAATCCTATACATACAACATATACTGGAAAAACTCATAAATATAATACATGTACAAATACTCATCATGCAAATGAACACATAATTGATACTTTTATTTTTATAGAATACCACCAACTGTGTGCAGACCTTCCATGAACCTCCCATTCTTAAACCACGCTACTCATCAGTCTCAACAGTGGGTCACCCCCGAGCTAAGACTAAACTCCACCCACGAAAATGGATTCCTAGGCTAGGATAAGACAACTGGAAGTTGGATAGTCAACATGAAGGATTTCTTCCCAGGAGCCAACTCACACTAACAACCTATAACCTCTCATTCCCCACATGCATGTCACACCCCAGTCAATGTGCCCCTTCTCTTCTCAATAGTTCCTCAACTTCCCCACTTCCCTTCCAGGGCTTCAACGACAGGCCGACAAAGAATTATCAGAGCACTATAGCTCTCATTAGGCTCCCTCTGGGAAAATCACTTCCCCAACAACCTGTCTCTCCTGGAGAGAGTTTATTAGAGGCCATACAACCTTCTTCTTCAGACCACGGGCTTGACAACCCGCATCTTCAAACCATAGGTTTGGCAACTTGCTTCTTAGTCCAACTCCTTAGTCAATTATGTAAGGGTTATGGTGTTAGCACTAGAAGTCACACATAGAATGATGTAGGTGTAAGCCTGATACCCATTATAATTTGAATAATTAAATCAATTTTATGGTTAGTGAATTAGCAAGAAATAACAAGAAAGAGAGCAACAAACTTTCTGCAAAGACATTTCATTGGGCATGGAGTCATAAAATTCTACATATCAAAGGAAACCAAGCTGCCTACTAGAAAAAGGGGATATATAATGATGAACATAAGAATGAATTAGATAACACTAAGAAGAAATATTCATCAAGCAATGGTCCTCTTTTAAAAATGAATAAAAATAATACTTGAACATAAATCATGAAAGAAGGAAATCACTGCAAATCCTTTGGATCTCATGAATCTCCTAACCATGAACAAGCATTGATCCTCAATGTCTGAAATTCATTCAAGCAAGATGCAAATGTAAAATGTAAAACAGAGAAAACACAATCTGATAGTAACATCTCTTATGAATCTCTAATGGTATAAATGTTACATTCTGATATGCCCAACAGGCTTACAAATAAACATACACAACTAAATTGCATCAAGCTCTCCCCTAAATCTCTCCCATCTCTATTTAGAGTCCTGTCACTCATTACATATAAAATTACATCAATAATATCCCTAGGAGGTCGCAACGTACTCCATGCATTGGATTCTATGCCTTAGAGATACGTGGCAAACAAAAAATCCAACTAATTCCTTGATTCCTGGAAACTGTCTTTTAGAATAAATGCAACTACAACCAACTAATTTCATGGATATTTAGTGGAGCTGAATATTAGGTACAAGTGTCCCTTGGTATCTAACTGATCTTTGAGAACCCATTTGACCCTCCTCAGACTGGTGGTAGCTCTACTACAACTTGGATTTATCATACTGTTAGAGTTTGCAATGCAATTTCAGGATTCACTGCAAACTTTCATGTAGGTGATGATTTAAACATTTCTCGCAAATGACGCACTGGGTCATGCAATTTTTTGATCAACAAGTCAATGGTAATATGGTTCTTCTCCACACCAAATTTCAGAAGAACCCAGATCATAATTTAAAAGTTATGATGAAAATACGATTTTTCTGTGTACCAATTGAGTTTGTAGCGCACAATTGAGTTTGCAGTGCGCAATGAAGTTTGTAGTGTGAAATTGAGTTTGCAGGGCACAATTGATTTTGAAGTGCGTAGTTGAGTTTGCAACACGCAATGAAGTTTGCAACACACAGTGAAGTTTTCAATGCACAGTCAAGTTTGCAGCGCACAATTGCAAATGGAAATGAAAATAAGAAATGATAAAGCTTCCTTTTGAAACTGACCCTTGGAGATGTTGGATGATGTCCAGGTGCTAAAAAAAATATTGGTGCTAACATATGGAAACATAAAATCTTGGGTATAGAACAGATGATGGAAACAACAACAAATCGTTAAGGCATGATACAAGCTCAAGAAAAGTACAGGTGCGCTGTGCTTCACAGGAAAATTATGGGATAGCTCAAGGTGCATGTTGGTTCCATAGGTTCATGCAAGTTGCATGGGTCAACGACGGAGGGGATGGATATGTGCATGAGTGCGTGAGTGAATGGGGAAAATATCCCAAAACATATTATTCCCCCCCACCTATATTTGCATGCACCATGATTGAGACATGACTCTCTTGGAGCTAGTTTCTCTCCACTTGGTATTCATTCCCTTTTCCATGAGACTTAGGATAAATAAATTATCCTCACCATAGTATTTAAGAAATAATAATATAATATTCCTTTTGAAATAATCCCTCTAGTCTATCCCCTTTCCTAGACTCTTAGCCCTCCCTTTTCCTTCCTAGTGGAGCTTAGTCCCCCATACTCTTTTATCATGGTCAGTATACACACAACACTGTATTTATATTAATGATATGATTGTTTACATATACACAAATAGGCACACTGGCCTTAAGAATCTAGGATCTCTGGCCTAATTATCACATAAGCCTCCTAACTTATAATCACTTGTCTCACCAGCCTATAAAACATGTTTACAATTCAGTTGGGGCTCGACCTTGGGGTATTACAACAAGTATTTGGTAACTTACAAATTGTGTCTTTTAATGGACTTATGAAGTTAATTTCCTTAATCTTTAGTACAAACAATTGGTACAAGGTGTGACCTAAGGATTTTACCTTGAGTAAGTAGACATTTTCCTTTGTTTTTTCCTCATCTCTCTTTTACCTAGCATTTCTTCACTTCCCGTGAGTGTCCATAGACTTGGAAAAGATTCCTTAGTATCATACAAGCATGGCCCCGCTGCCAATGAGCATCCATAACCCCGACAAGTTCAATTGTACTTTCGACACAAATTGTTCTTTCAACTTCCTTGATTTAATTGGTTTCATCCTTAATGATTTAAATATATGCATTACATTAGCAATTGAGTGCTTAAGGAAGCAGGGTGATACGAGAGCTATTCAGATTTTCTTGGAAATCTACGTACTTACATGGCTTAGCTTAAAGTCCTCCTTCCACCAATTATTTTGATAAGCTTTTAGGTGTGAAATGGAAAGCTTATAAAACACAATCTGCATGAAACCTAAGATGCAATGGTGATATATATATATATATATATATATATATATATATATATATATATATATATGAGGTCTAGGCGAGGAAGGATTTCCACCATTAATATTAAGAAAATTTCTTCCAAATCATGAAACTTAATATAAATGTTTTGAATGTGATGCTTTCCAATTGTAGGAAGGAATGTAATACAACCAATAATGTGTCAATAATTATTGAAGATAAAAACCTTTTATTGTTTCAAAATACAAAATAAAAAAAAAACAAAAACAAACATGTTAACATATTTAACAGTTTTTTGAATATTAATGAGAGGTATTTTTTGAGAATATGGCCATTCACTGAGATAATTTATTTCTCGCCATATAGTGTTTGAAGGATGAATGTAGAAGGGCCAATATTTTCAGCAATTTGAAATGGTCCGAGCCATAATTTTTGAAATTTAGTATGTTTTCCTTTTTCTTCTTGAGGTTTATCCAATTTCAACACTAAATAACCAATCTCAAAGTTTTTAAAGTTGATTGAATGTTCGCCGAACCATTTCTTCATTATTATTTGATGTTCAATAAAAGTTTGTTTGGCTCTATCCCTTTCTTCTTCTAGTTTTAATAATTCCTCTATGTGTTCTTGCATTTTGGGGAAAGGATCTTCTTTGGTAGATTGTGCCAATTGAAGGGAGGGTAAAGCTACATTAGTTGGTAGGATGGCCTCATTTCCATAGAAAAGGAAATAAGGAGAATTTCCTAATTTAGTTTTGAGTATGATTCTATCATCCCATAATGTTGATGAAAGTGACTTGTGCCAATTTTTGTGATTTTCATCATTGGTTCTTTTAATTATTCAGAGAAGGTTTTTATTGGTGGATTCTACCAGAGCATTACCTTGTAGATAGTAGTTGGAATAATATTGGATTTTAATACCTTTATCTAAAGCAAATTCAACGAAATTTATTGAATAAAAATAAGAAGCATTATCAAATACCAGAGTGTTAGGAATGCCAAACCTTGTGATGATGAACTGTTCGATAAAATATATCACCTGATATTTGATTGACAATTTTCAAGGGAATGGTATTTGTCCATCTAGTGAAATAATTCGTTGTTTTCAAGATGTATTTGTGCAATTGTGAAGAGTTTTGAGTTATTTATCCAATGATGTCTAACCCCCATTGCTCAAATGGTGCGTCGGTTGTTATAGGTTGCAATGGGAATGCATGTTTTTTTTTCTCTTCCAATAATAGTTTGACTCTTTTTCATTGTCATTCCATTTGAAAACAACATATTTTTTAATCATATTATGTAATGGTCTTAGTATTTCTACAAAACTAGGCACAAATCTCTAACGAAATTGATTTGTCCTAAGAAAGATTGCATCGTTTTATTATTATGAGGAAAATGGATTTCTAATATTGAATTGATTCTTTCGGGTTCAATATCAATTCCTGATTTAGAAACAACAAATCCCAAAAGCTTACCCTCTGTTTGAGGAATGACTATTTTGTTCGGATTAGGAGAGATGTCTTATTTTCTACAATGGTCAAAAATTTGTTTAGATGATGCACGTCATCAGATTTGTTATTCGAGAAGAAAATGCCATCATATAAATATATTGCCACTATTTTATTCACTAGACCTATAAAGGAAATGTCCATGACACATTGAAATATCACCCCAATGTTTATTAAGCCAGGTGGAATTTTCCTGTCTGTATAGGTACCCCATTTTGTCCTAAAGGTCATTTTTAATTATTCATATTTTGAAACTAATACATGATTATGTCCTAAAAATACGTCTAGAAAATACATCCTTTCATATCCTACCACATATTGTAAAATTTGTTCCATTTGGGGTAGGGGAAAATTATCCTTTTTGGAAGCCTTATTCAAGTTACTAAAGTCAATATAGATCCTAATGTATCCTTTTTTCTTCCTAACTAGAACCATATTAGACACCCATTGAGAGTGTTTGACAGGAAAAATGATTCTCGCTTGTAGCAATTTATTTAATTCTTTTTTAATTTGAAGTTTTAAGTTATGGTTAATTTTCCTCACTTTTGTTGGACTGGTTTGACATCAAGATTCAGTGGAATAATATGTTGAATAACTGAAGTATCATAGGTTTTCAAATCATTGTATGTCCAAGAAAAAATATCTTTATATTTTTTGAAAATGTTAATAAAAGAGTCTCTTTCCGAGGGAGTGCATCCTAAGCCTAGATTAATATTTTTAGGATTTTCTTCGATTCCCAAATTTATGATTTCAAATTTCATTGAAGAACTGTGTGTTTTTTAGTTAGTTGGTGTTTTAAACCTATCATGAAGATCATAAAAATCCTTAATCTTAACTACATATTTTGGAATGATGTTTTCTGGCATAGCCTTACCATCTATTGGAGGAGAATTGATCTTTGAATCATGCTGATTTTCATCAATGAATAGATCTTTGTATGTGCCTTCTTGTGTAATTAAATTTAATATTTGATTCTCATCACTAAAAACACTCCAATTAGTTATTTTATCAAACACATATGTCCTAAATAACAATTTGATTGAGAATTTATTGTTGGAAAATCCTTCAAATGGAGTCAATTTTGAGGCTACAATAGCAACAAGGTCTACATCTGAATTCAAAGCTATAGGTATAGATTTTATTTCAAAATTAGTAAAATGTGGCAACAGATCCAAAAAAATATTTTAGTAATTCTTTAAATGATTTTAATCACAATGGATAATATTTCATACATGCTTCACAATTATTTCTGAATCCCCAAAAACTTTTAAAATTTTCACATTCAAATATATGAAAATTTGCAAACCTTGGATTAGTGCTTCGTATTGGGCCACATTGTGTGTGCATTGGAATTATAGCTTATAGGATAACATGGTTCTGTTACCTTTGGGATCTAGAAAAATGCAGCCTGCTCCAACACCTTTGTTAGATTTTGATCCATCAAAAAACAAAGTCCCAAAATCATTATTTTTCAATGGATTCTAAAATATCATTGGAAAAATATATGCATTTGGAATAATCAGTTTGAGAAATGTTGACAACCTCTGATCGTACAAATGAATCTATGAATGATGAAATTTCTATAGTAAAATTTCCAAAATATGAATTGGTGCAATAGTTTCCCAAAATGGAATTAGAAAACAAAATCGGTTCGTTTTCACCATAAATATAATTCATAGTGAATTTCATATGTTTTTCTCGATCAATTCTAATTTGATTAGGTTTACAATTGTATGGTAACCATAGATGTGACCAATCTGTAGCAAAATATTCGTGAAGTTTTTATGACTAGTCCTTGCTTAGTTCATCTAAAACTTTAACTCATGTTCTATAAAGTTGTACAATTTGTATGGAATATTTTTGAGGTTGAGCATTAATTTTCTTGCAAACAAAATATGGAATTATGTTTGATGATGCTTTAGAGTCTACCAAGAAATTGTGCACATTTCTATTGAAGATTTCAAATGTTAATAGAAAGGGTGGTGTGTGTGAGTTGGATTTATCTCCTATCAGTGCATCATTGGCATTGATTTTCTTATTCTTATTCAAAGAGGATTTTTGAACAATTTTTTCTTTGTCTTTACTTGAATCCATGTTGTTTGTTTTTGAACATTGTTACTTTCTAATGCTTTAAGTAAATTGTTTTTTGTTGTTGTTTTAACTTGTTTAACTCATAGAAAGAAATATTTTCCCCGGTTCTCTTCATGTCTTCCACTGTTGTGTCTGTTTCGTCACTTGGGTGAGAAAGACAAGGGAAATTGCATATCTAGTTGGTCCTGCTAGACAAGACAGAGGTTAGTGTATGAATTAAACAATCCAAGCACATGAAATAAACAAGAAAATAAACTAAGAACAACTAAGGAAATAAAACTAGAATGCATAATAAAATTTGAACCAAAATCAATCAACCAAATGACCAAGATTATGCCACCAATGGATAACTATATTATTTGGAAAAACATTGTAGAGAAATGAGGACTTATGGATCCCCTCTTCCTCCTTGGGAGGGCTCTTGATTTCCCTATTGGAGAGCTCTTATTACAATGATAAACAAGAAAGCAAATGGTGAAGAAATCCAAGCCTATTCCCTCAATAGGTGAGTGGAATGGCCTATTGGAATGTTGCTAGAATGCTCCAAGAAGAAAAGAGGATTCTTGAATGAGGATTGAGGCATCATAACAATAATATGAGATTATTGAATTCTTAGTGCACCCATGGCCTCTATTTATAGCATGTCTTTGAGGAAATATCCAAGTGGTTCTTAATGTGAACAAGGGGCCCTTTAGGGCACCCTTTGGTCTTTGACAATCCCCCCATTCGGATTCATCTCAGATTTGAGGGTCAAATCAAGTTGGGAGCTGGTCCATAAGTGGTTGAGGGGCCGACAAGAACTATAAATGAACCGTTCACATGAGTACATGGATTTTCTCGTACGTAATCGCGCATATGGCACATTGTGCACTCTATGGGATACTTTGGCCCATGCATTGTGCATTGGCTTCCTTTAGTGATTCAACGCATATCAATTTTTTTCGAGTTGTATAGTTTTTGCCTCTTGGAAATGCATTTATGGTGTTGTAGGTGAACTTATAGGTGTTTGGACCTATTGTATTTTTGTAACCATTTGTATGAAATGTCGCAGACAAAATTTCAGTCACAACAGATGCCCCCTAATGTGTGAGGTTAGGAGCATACATATAGTCGAAATACATCAATGTTTCTTCTACTGAGAGTACCATTGTAGTGAAGAATGTTGATAAGAACTGCAAGAGTGATCCAGTTGGAGGGAAAGGGGAAATCGTGAGACCCAAATTTGTCTCTAGGGAGAGAAAATAAAATTTGTATACAAACGAGGCGGGCATGCCCCATGCTCGTGTCATGTAACTAAAATATGTAAGACAGTAACTGAAGTTGTATGCTGATGTAGATAACTGCAGCACCCTCTAAGGAGGTTTGATAATGATAGATGACAATTTTGATGGTGAACATACTCTGAAAAGAGGCAAGGATGCCTATAAGAAGTGTCGATGACTCATAGGCATTGATGGCCTAACAAATTCAGAGGTCTTCGACTAATATAAAACAACTGCAATAGTCACATAGTAATATCCACCGTAAAATGAGATGTTCTTGAAGTCGAATGTTATGGGGGTCAACGACATCAGAGAGAAATGATGGTTCTCTCTGTGTCATCCGAGACTCCACATTGTAAAGGGAATGAGAGTCAAGATACTGTTTCCCTTCTAGAAACTGTGCTGATGTCGACAGAAAGGGAGATGTGGCTCCAAGAAGCAAAGGGATTCATGAAATCCACTATATAAGAGAAAGAACTGATAGGAAACATGAACTATGACAAGATGTGGTGAGACTCAAGACTACCCTTGGTTGGGGGTGTTTTTGAAGGATGATTGGAAACAACCGTGAAACTGTACCTAGCATCAGGGGGACGACTAGACATGGGGTTAAATTGTGCCAGATGCATGACAAAGTGGACAAACTCAGAGATCGGGGGTACATGGACTGTGGGATACTTAGGGTTCATGAACAATGTCAAGATGGAGAAAGGGTAGTGGATGTCCCAACCAAGGGAGAAATGGGTTGCTTTTGCCAGAAAAAAGAAGGTCATCAAGGGCGACAACAAAAAGCTAAGTAAATACTGGAAACAAAGGCTTTTTACAATTATCAAATAAATAAAGAATAATTTGGGATGAGTGTACATATATAGAAACAGGTGCCCCAGTGCAATATGGCTTGGCCTGTGAGGGCACAAGTTGTGTGGAGGACTGGTGGAGGGTGGGGGCCCCATGGGTGGGTTTTTGTATGAGGTAAATGAATGGAGGGAAATATGCAGATGGGAAAAGTGATTGTGGATGAAATGGAGGATTAATGATAATGTGGAGGCTTAGTCAAAATAGAACGACGATGAGATAACTTGGGAGTCCATTGGGAAAGATATTAAAATGATGAGAAGGAGTATGTGGTTGATTCTCAGAAATTCGTAAGACTATTGGGATTCACATCCCTAGGGGGTGAAAGCAGCATGAGTGTCAAAGTGCCAAAGGGGACTGTGAATGGGACAACTCATGTGGGGGGGAATGCTACTGGGTGACAGTACCAAAATTCAATGGAGGTGACAATACTGTAGAGCTAGATGTAGGGACCCTAGAGGATAATGTTTGAGGGTGTGACTAGGAGATGCAATTGATATTCAGAGGGAGTGATTACATGCCAGTGTCGATCATATACCCAAAGGGGCTGCGTTGGTTTGTGAGAACCAAGTGCCTGCACACATTAAAACCAAATACCCGATGTGAACAATATCTGAAGATAAAGTACATATAATAGTTATTTGATAATTTTGAACATGAGCATGTGTACCTGGACGTGATGTGATAAAAATGCTCCCCCGGGGTCAAGTGTCGATGGTGACCCGAGGAATGTGACTGTGTAGAAGGCGGGATCCTGATCCCGTGGCTAAAGATGGATTGGAAAACAAAGAATTTGAGCTCCTATAATTAAGTGTGGAAGTTTGGAAAAAGTGACTATATATGGCTGTGGGGCCGACAATGCCACCTTATTTGTACCCTCTACTATAGTGAGTTGACGAGAGGATTTGGTGGAGCTTTGGAGATTACAAAAATTCAAGCCAACCGATCCAGGATTTGGGAAAGTCAAGTTGGTGGTGACATCCTCCTGCACAGTATCTAGTTTATATTTTTTGGGTAGGGGTTGTATGGAGGTCCGTACAAGGGTATTTGTTAGGGGTGGGCCCACTAATGCATGGGAGAAGGAAAGAAACCTTCGCTGAGATGCATGGGTATAAATACCTCTCCCATGCATGATGTGCACCTGTGCTGAATACAACTGCGCATTGGGGCGCCTGGGTGTTAAAAACAGTTGCGCGTGTGATGCATGCCTATTCAAATTACAATTGCGCACTGTGAGCAACTATTTCTCAGATAGTTGTGCATCAATGCATATCTGTGTAAAGAACAGATGCACATGAGTGTGCACCTATGGGTGTGAAAACTACTCATTGATGCACATTTGTTTCTCCTACAGCTGCGCATTGATGCACAACTATGCAAAGAACAGGCGCGCATAGGTGCGCTCCTGTGGGAGTGATAGCCACACACTTGAGGCAAAGCTAAGGGGTGTTTTGAAAACTTGAATTTGTTGGTACTTTTGATAAATGATGATTGATAACCAAGTGTTTTATGGGTGAATGCATGTGACTAGTTTATCATGCCAGTTCACTGGAGGGAACAAGACTGGGAGTGCCTTTGGGAGGTAGTGAGAGAGGAGTTGGGTGTTCAAAGGAACTTGGCAACCTATGGGTAGCTCAAGTTCTTCGATTTTCCATTGATACAGTCGCAGGAGTACCTACTCCAGTACTTGATATCGATGTGGAGCACTAGTCTGTAGTGCTTCATTGTGTGAGGGCAGCAACTGACATTCTCATCTTTTAAGGATGTGTATTTTCTGATGGGGCTCCCCTTTTGGGGGATGGCCCTGCCTGCTGACCCCTAGCTGCAAGGGGATGTGCAATTGATAGACCTGGCATGGGAGTATTGTTCGGGGCTGAACCCGATGTCGGGTTCGGTTTTCCGCATTGAGGCGATGGATGCACTCTTGCATCAGTGCATCATGGCTATGATTGTGAGGATCTATGGATCCTCAGCGACTCAGCGGATCAATGGTGGTCAGCTGAGGATTATACAAAGGGTCCTTGATGGGGATTTTTTCGCCTGGGGGATGATGTTGCATTCCAGGATGTTGGGGCAAATTCACTGGTGTCAGACAACCGACTCTGGTGAGTTTTCCTTTAGATCCGTCGTGGTAGCATGGTTTTTGAAGAGGGTGCCCATGTTGTGCCCTAGGGTTTTGCTACCTCCTGCAGGGCCGTAGGAGCCACACTTGATGTGGTGGGCTCAAATTTTGGTACGACATAGAGGGGAAGAGGGTGGCCACTATTTTACGGCTAAAATGGCACGTGTGTGGTGCAATATGCCATAGATTACCTACGGTTCCCATATGGTGGGATGGAGTTTTGGCATGACCTGGACATGACATTGCCTCCAAGAGAGGTGTGGGACCAGAGAGGTATGTTTGTGTATTTATGATTTGTGATTTTGATAGCATATCATATGTTGATATGTATATGGATGTTGAATCTCTCTTTGTTTTTGTTTTTGCAGATGTGGGGCATCGAGGCTGTGAGGTGGAGATGGTCGGAGAGATGGCTTGTTAGGGGCTAGTGAGACTGCCACGGGTAGGAGAGTGACGACGGAGGGATGAGGCTGGTGCGAGGCCAGGGGATGAGCCGAGGGCTGGTCAGAGGTGTCGGTTCGACGATCTAGGGGTGGGACCATTAGGTGCACTGCAGGCACATGCCAGTGAGAATATGGATGATCTACGACACCAGTTGGAGGTGGTTTTGCAAGGTGTGCCAGAGGGCATGTGGTCCCATATTCAGGACGAGAGTGTCCTGGAGAAATTTGTGGGCATTCTGACAATGTTGTAGACCATAATCCACCGAGAAGCTGTAGCAGGGGTAATGATGACTGGTTGGCTTCCCCCCAGACCTGGAGGACCCCCAACTATTGGGAAACCTCTTGCAGATAGAGGACCTAGTGGTGGCACTTTGGGGGCACCATGACTAATGATTGTATTTTTTTTGTGTTTATATAGGCCTGGGAGCCCACTTTGTACAGGGTAGGGGGTACCCATTTTGTACCTATAGGGGTGAGGGGGCTCACTAGCCTACGGGTGATGTACATGTGTACTTTTTTGTAAGCATTTATGACACTTTGATTGATATATATGGATATACATGTTTGTGATCTTTTTGATGTGTACATGTGTTGATATTTTATGATGTTTTGATGATGTCTAATCTATATGCTGTGACCGATGTGTGATTATTTATGTATGTATGTTGATGTCTTGATGTGATAAATGCCAATCTAACACTAGGTTAGCCATGTTATTTTCTATTTGATTAAATTTTCATGGAATATGTGTAAATTTAATTGAATCAAAGTGTCAAGATAAAAGTCTAACTTGCAGGTATTTGCGAAAAAATGCAAGGATTGCAGACATGGTATACATTGTTGAGCTGCAGGACGATGAGATGGGAATCTAATAAGATGCTAAGGTGATGAATGTGGTGATGAATGTGGTAATGAATGGCCTGGTCGAGGAGACCAATAAAGGATGCATACTTTTCTTGGTTGTTGGTGGCTGAGCCCAAACATATGTTGTTGGAGTGGAGCAGTTCATATGAGGGGGTATAGAGGGCCCAAGCGGCCGAAGCGAGATTCTATGTCCAGCGGCTAGCTTCGTTAGTGTAACCGATGTGGTAGGCCAATGGAGGAGGAATCTGTCAATAACACGGATAGTATATCAGACATGAGGTGTGGAGGGAACAAAATAAAACTAAAAACTCTACAAATGTGTACATAAAAAAATCCTAGTGTAGAATCACTATGCTGAGGCATAAAATTTCTTTAAGTACAACCTGTTGACGGGTTATTTGAGAGGATAGCCTTTTGGAGAGGCCAGGATGTATGCACCTTTAGTAAGGCAGTGTTGGACAATGTAGGGTCCATGCCATAATGACTTGAATTTCCCATGACCGAGAGTATCATGTGTGATATTGTAGGCTAGGATGAGACCACCTTCGTTAAATGAGCGAAGGTTGACATGGCGGTCAAAGGTGGCTTTGGACCATTTTTTAGTTGCTTCATTGTTCTGTAAAGAAGACCGACGATCTTTATCCAACGAATCTAAGGTCAACAAGCACTGCTCCATTGGAGACGTGTCAGGTAATAACTCGATGGCAGTGCACAACGTGGGGATTTCGCACTCAATAGGGAGGGTGGATTCAATGTCATGGATGAGATGAAATGGTGTAAAACCTGTGGTAGTTTTAACTACCGTACGATAAGACCATAATGCTAAAAAAAACATATGATGCCAATTGGTCTTATGTTTGTTGACCATATGTTGAAACATGGTTTTGAGGACTTTGTTAACAACCTCGACCTGTCTGTTGGACTGAGGGTAATATGGGGAGGAAAACTCATGGGAGCATCCTAACCTTGAGGAGAGTTCGATGAATATATCATTCTCAAAGTGCTTACCATGATCAAAGACTAACTGTAGTGGAACTCTGAAACGGGTAATGACGAGGTTGAAGAAAAAATGTGATGTTGTGTCAGTGATGTTGTTGAAGGTAGGCATGGATTCAACCCATTTGGTAAATTAATCAACTGCCACGATGATGTACTTGTGTCCATTACTAGATGGAGGGTTTCAATTCATGAAGTCTATGCCCCAATTGGAAAAGGGGCCGACAATGATGACTAGATGTAGAAGAGCAGCTGGCACTCGTGCTTTGTTTGCATAAAGATGGCATTTGTCGCATTGCTTGATAGCATGGATGCAGTCATGAAATAGTCTGGGCCAGAAGTATCCTGCTCGAATGATTTTTTGGGTGGTGGACATTCCTGAGAGGTGGCCATCGCAAGCATCGCTATGGCAATCGTTCAAGACTTTGTCTGCTTAATCGATGGTAAAACATCATTGGAGTATGGTGTTGACCCCACATTGGTA
Organism: Picea engelmannii; assembly: GCA_009831015.1. Taxonomy (NCBI): domain Eukaryota; kingdom Viridiplantae; phylum Streptophyta; class Pinopsida; order Pinales; family Pinaceae; genus Picea; species Picea engelmannii. Next base: position 504,859 of record ML782935.1, read on the forward strand.
CAATATGTCACTGATGAGAATGTACCAAGGGGCCTGCTGGTGAATGCGATGACGATTGTCCCAAGAGAGATGAGACCTAAATTTCTGTGTTCGCAGGTAGACGAGAAGGTCGTCATACTCGGGGTCATCCGAGGGGATGTAGAAAAGGTGTTTGTTGGGAAAAACCATATTGATGGGTGGACTTGAAGCATCTAAGGTGAATTCCATGATGAGTTCAGCGAGAACGAGTGTTTTCTTGCTTTTGGGAGTTGAAAAGTCTAGGTCGTATTCCTGAAGGATGACAATCCATCGAGAAAATTTTCCATTAATTTGTCGTCGATTCAACAAGTACTGCATGGGGTTGGAATTTGCCACGAATTTGGTAGTGCGAAGCAAGATATAATGACGTAGTTTCTGAACTACGAGGACAACTGCAAGGGCGAGTTTCTCCTCATGATTTTATTTCAGGGGTGGTCTTGAAAGATTTTTGCTAATGTAGTAAATAACATGTTCGTGGCCATAATCCCCTAGTTGGATGAGAACTCCGACTACTAAGACAGTGGAGGTCGACAAGTAGAGGATGTAATCATGATCATAGTCGGGAGGAATAATCAAAGGGGCATTGGATAGTGCCACTTTTAAATCATCAAAAGCGGTTTGGGAATGTTCATCGCAGTGAATTGGGATATCATGACATAGAAAGTGAAGGAAACCATGAGTGTGAGTGGCGTAATATGGAACAAAGCATCGTAAAAAGTTGGCTTTGCCTTGTAGGCTCTACAGTTAGCATAAATTCCTAGGTGGTGGAATTTCTCTGATAGCTTGGACCTTGAGGGGTTCCACTGTGATGTCGTGTTGGGAGAGTATGAACCCAAGGAGGTCGCTAACGGTGATGCAAAATACACATTTGAGGGGGTTCAAGAAGATATTGTACCTATGACAACATTTAAAGACAACTCGTAAGTCATCTAAATGTTGAGTTAGTTTCCTGGATCGAGCAATGAGGTCATCCAAGTAAGCGAGGATGATGTGAGCAAGATCATGGAAAACATAAGTCATGGACCGTTGGAACATAGCACCTACATTTTTGAGTCCAAAAGGCATGACTCGATAAGAAAAAGTACCCCATGGGGTGGTAAATGCAGTTTTATACTGATCTGCTGGATGGATTTGGATTTTATTGTAGCCGGAGAACCCATCCATGAAGGAAAAGGCCTCGTGGCTGGCACAGTCATTGATGATTTGGTCAATGAAAGGGGTTGGGAAGTTGTGTTTGGGACAAGCATGATTGAGATCGTGGAAGTTGGTGTAGATGCGAATAGTGCCCTGTTTTTTGTTAACGGGGACGAGGTTGGAGACACATGAGGTATACGCGATGGGGTATATGAACCCGAAAACATGTAACTTGTCAATTTTGGCTTTGATAGTCGTGGCTTTGGATGGGTGAAGTGGTCATTTCTTTTGATGGACTCAGGCGACATCTAGCCATGTGTCGATGCGATGTTCGACTATAGAAGGATCAAGGCCGGACATCTCTGTATATGACCAGGAAAAAATATCTCGGTATTCCTGAAAGAGAGATTTGTAAGCTGTGAGTTCCTCAAGGGAGCATGCGGTGCCAATGGTGATTTCCTCTATGATTCCGGGTTTGATGGAAATGTCGATTTTGACAGTGGGGGAGATATTGGCCATGTTTCCTTCTTCAAAAGCATTGGGGGAAGGGATAGGGTTATGGAACCAATATATATGTCTTGATGGAATAAAATCCTTAGTTTCGATTGCACATATGGAGGCTTGGATAGGAGGGTCAAAGGATTCCTATGAGAGAATGAGCACTCTGTGATGGAGTGAATTCCATGGGAAATTGAGTGTAGTGAGTTCCTCTAGGATATCTTCATCACAGTGGAAAATGAGAGAATATAGGGGATTCAAGGATGTAACAGGGGTGACTATCACAGTGTGATTGTCTTCCTGTGGTGAATATGTAGAGGGGTTATCAAAACTATGATGCGATGGCACACTTGAGATAAACCAAATGTCCAGACACTGTGGATTGTAAACTGTGGTCAGGGGTAATATTTCTAGGGGGAAATGAGCCAGAGAATTGGGAGGGTTTTGGGCAACATCCTCAGACAGTCTATCCATGAACCATGGAGGCGTGAGAAGTGACTCAGGTTTAGGGGAGGTGATGTGAACAATATCTGGAGAAGAAATAGGGGGAATCACTTGTATCACAGGAGGGGAGGTGGTTGTAGGATTTTGAATAAGGGTCATTTGACGATGCCTATATTCAATTATCAAAGGACACTGGTAGGTGAAATGAGAAAGTGAGTCACAAAGAGAGCAAGGGAATCTCATCCATTCGGTGACTGAGGTCAAGACATAATGGATGTCAGTGATGTGGGTACCTAAAAGTGTTGGTGGAGAGGGTTCTTACTGAACGTTTTGGTGTACCACCGTCAACGTCTGTCGAAACTGAGGTAGCACAGGGAAATGTTGAGTGTAATGTCTATACTCTGAACATATGGCACATGTGAATTTGGTTCGCAACCATTTACTTCTTGTAGTAGGTGATTCTATGGTAGTACCAGGTGCACTGGGTGAAGCAATGAGCGATGTGGTTGCTCGAGGGAGTTGGATCAGATTGTGTAGTGCAAGAAGGGATGGACATCTATTAGTGGGGTGGCCTTCTCTTTCACATAGTGTGCAAGGAGGTTGAACTTGGGGAGGAAGGGGAGCGGTGGGATATTTATTCTTCCGCCTGCCCCCAGTTGAAGTAGTGGTGCTATTGATTGGGGGTGAGGGTGGTGTGACTGGAGTTAGTACTAGAATCTGCATAAGAATTCCCTCTGACCGAGGAGGGAGGGATGTATGAGGAACCATATCGGGAGGGTGTAGATACCATACATGGATGGCGAGCACCATTTTGGGAAGGGTAAGAATTGTGGCTACCTAAAATGCTTGTACACCCGGTGGGGGGTAGAAGAAGGGTATTTGAGTGATGTCTTGGGGGATGGTTTCCCAAATCAGGATTTTCCCCTAGGGAAGGGTGAAATTGGGGATAAGTGGTGTCTAAGGGTTCTCAGGTAATTCCTGAGGTAGAATTTCTTCAATTGGTGGGACGAGAGGGGGTGGAGAAGCCTCAGTGGGAGAAATTGTATCTGCAGTTGCAGTTCTGTTAGAAGATATGACACACACTTGTGTTAAGGGGTGGATGAGTAGTGATGCTCCATGGTATGCCCCCAACAAGGATGGGTCTTTAAAATTTTCGGGGCCCATATCCATGAGTGGATATGCGTCGGAACTAGTGCAGACAAGAGGCAGGATGTTATCGATGTTGGTGGAGTGGTTAGGCTTGCAATGTGAAACTTGGTCGATAGTGATGATTTTCCCGTTATGGGGGAAAATCATCATTTGAAATACAGAAGATGCCACAACCTTCACAGCGTACATGTAGCTACATCCAAACAATATGTTGTAATTGAGTGGGGTGTTGATAACCTCAATGTCGATAAGGATGGTTTTTCCCCTGAGTTCGACGGGGACATTTTGAAAGAGCCCTTCAGGGGAAGATGGTCGACCATCATAATCTCTTAAAGTGATGGCAGATGGTATTAGCTCGGGGGAGCCAAGTTTATTCCATATAGTTTTGTACATGATGCATGTGGAGGCACCTTCATCAATGATACATCGATGAACTGTGATGTTCCGAATCTTGATTGGTATCTGGAAAGATACCAAGGCAGGGAGATGAGGTTCCCCATAATCTAGATCTAATGTGATGAGTCTAGTATCAGTTGGTTCGACTTCCCCCAAGGGGAAAATTAAGGATTTCCATTGAGTTGGACAAGTTTTTAGGACCTCTAATAATGACATGGCTGCAGGAGATTGTGCCAAGTCATCGACCAGGATGTAATTGTGTGTTTCCCTAGACTGAGGATTGTTGACATTCTGTCGTAATGGAATGCAAGGGATGTGAATGGTGGGTTCAATGTTAGGGCGTGGAATCATCAAGGCTTGTCCAGTTGTAGCTAGAGCTTATTCCAAAGTGGTGGGAGTAGTTTTAGGGGGCGCATTGTATTGATGATCGTGCGTTTGTAGAAGAATTTTTTCTTCGCTAGTGAGGAGGATATTGTGATCCACTAGATTTCCAAGATTTTGATACTATCCCATTTGTGGTGGGGCAGGATGCATCTCTTGTTGATTATTCATCACACCTTGGTGTGGAATAGGGTTTCGCAACATGACTGGGGGTTTTTTTTGAAAATATTTTTGTGTGTCCTATTGAGGGGCAGACGATGCTGGAGGACACAGGACGTTTATGGAGTCTTTAATCTATTTGAAATCAGAAATTTGGGGGAAATGGTGAATATAATGACCATGCTCACCGAAAAGAGTGCAAGGGAAGTTTTTCAGAGGTTGTTGTTGTTATTCCTCCCTTGACATTTGTTGTTATTGTCCCCTTGGGGATTCTGGTTACCCTGATTCTAGTTGCCCCCAATAGGTTGTTTTTGTTGGGGGTTACTTTCCCCTGGTCCTAGGTTATTATTGTTTCATTTTTTTCCTTTCTTCTTGGCATTATTCGGTTGATGGGCTAGATTAACCGTATTCAACTATTCAAAAGTATGAAATTGTTGAATGGGAGAGGGATGAACAAAGTTAACACCGATATGTGGTTGTCCCTGTGGAGGAGCAACTGGATGTGGAGGAACAGGAAATGGAAAATACATATTGTTTTGTGGCAATGATCCATAGGGTTTATAGGAAGGCATAGTGCTTTCACTAGTGCTCAGGTTATAAGATGAAGTAGATGGGGTACCTAAACTTGGTTGAGAGGTTGGGTGCATCACATCATGGGTGTCGGCAAGGGTCCACTCATGGGTGGAGGGGGAGAAACATGATATGGTTGTTGGTAAGGGGGAGGAGGATAATAGGATGGACCTCCATATATCGATGGACATTGGGGTGTATCATACATCAATGGGGTTGTACGTATGGGTTGTGGTGTGTTGTGGTACTAATCAATCCATCCACCGCATGAGACATCTAAGGTTTATCCTGGCTGAATGGTATGGGTCTCGGTGCGTCATGTATTACTATGTATAAGTAACTTGATTGAGCATAAATGAGGTTGTACTGTTGAGGCTTACTGATGACTTCCTCTTAGGTTTGGGGGAAGGTGGATGCCACATCTTTGGAAAGGATAGAGGTGAGGGATTTGAGAAACCAATTGAGACATTGTTGTTTGGTGGTTTCTGCTTTGCATAAACTACGTCGTCGATGCCATTCGTGAATGTGGTCGACAATATGTGTAGCAGAGGTTTGTTTGCACTCAGAGAGAAGTTCTATATTGGTGTCATGATGAACTAGTAGTTGGAATAAGGCCAAGAATTCTTTGGCCAAGGATTCAAAAGTCACATGGGACATTGATTTTTCGTCCACATACCATTTGCCCGATGGACTAGTGAGTGTGCATTGAAATAACCTTAAGCGGACGGAGTCATCCATGATATTATTTGAATAGCACCATAAGTGGAAGGTCATGATGTGGTGGGGGGATCTTCCCCCGATTTACCTTCAAATTTGGGAATGTTTGAAGGTAGTTTGGTAGGCATATTGGGCCATGAGGGGTAATGAAATATAGGATCATTCGTGAGTTTAATCAAATTGAGAAGGTTGAGGGACACAAAATATGGCATGGGGATTAGTGGTGGAGGATTAGTTCCAACCATGGTGTGAGAAGGTAGTGGATGTGACCCTTGAGGGGGGTTTGGTGGGGTTTTACTTCTCCCATCAGAGGAAGTTCCCCCCCACCTCCTTGTGAAGGAGAGCTAGTGGATGGATGGCCTTGGGAAGTGGACCCAAGTAAGGTGGAACCAAGCAAAGATGATCCCAAAATAGTGGCACTCACACAGGCATGATATGGTTGAGCTAGTGAGTTGGAAAGACTAGGAAATCCTCCTAGAATAGGAGGGAGATTTTGCAAGAGTTTGGAACGATGGGGATATTGTGGGTCCCCTATGATGTCTGACTAGCAAAGTGAATGTGTGAAAACATTGATGAGATCAAATAAATGAACACGAGACTTGTATAATTTGGATCTTCACAATATATGTCACAATTGCATGTAATCAAATGAGCATCATACATAAGTCAACTGTAAATAAGCATACATGTGGGTAGGTGGATTTTTTCCGCGTCGGAGAACAAAGAAAACAAATACTCGTGTCCTAAAAATATGTATCTTCCTTCCTCTCAAATAGTAGTGGACCTTCCAATAGCACTCAATAGTGGGGTCTGAAGCCATCAGAAGAGGAACTAGTGAAGGATGAAACAATCAGTTATAATGAGGGGTAGAGGGTGCATATCCCAAACGCACTAGCTATATTTCCCAATAGCCACACAAAATCTGATCAAGGTGCAATTACAACCCATAATTTCCAATTGGGTAGATGTCCTAAATTTTGGCCACTAGGTACCTTGGTCAAAGTGTGACATTTATATTTTCAACCTCATAAATGGGTCATGGGTTGGATCCCTTCCAAGAGTTGGGTGACTCAAGGGGGGGTGCACAGAACAACTAGACCCTAGCCTTCGACCCTTCACGGGTATCTCCCTTCCTTATGGTGTTAGGAACACTTGACTTGGAGGATTTAAAAGTTCCCTATTCATCAACTTCTAATGTTTGAAAAATGTGAGAATCAGATAATGAGGGTTTATTTGGATGCCTACCCTCGAGATCCTCCCTAGACTAAAAATTCCTTTTGGCACCTCATGTGGAGGAAAACTTAGTGAGTTTTTAGAAAAAAATTTAGATGTGGTTGGTTGAGAGATTCAAGGTGTGAACCAATCTCATTTGAATTAAGTGGGTGTGGATAATTTCTTCAAGAAATAGTGGGATGTTTCATAATTCCTTTGGAGAAGACCTACTTCAACCTCCACAATTTAGTATGAAATTATGTGAGTGAGGAGTGAATTTGTGTGTGAGCAAGTGATAAAAATGTGCCAATTTTTAATAAGTTAGGTATCAATTCGCAACATGTGGACTTCATGTGGTCCTTACAAATATTGATTACCTATCTTGCTAGATGTCATTGGTACAATGTTGCAGAATTTTTAAAAAATCCCTAAAGAACTAGCATGTGGACATGTGGGTCCTTACAAATCCTTTAAACTCCCTAATATTGTTTATAATAAGAAATCTTTGAAAAACTATCCTAGATTGTAAACATGTGGGCATGTATGGGCCCGTTACTTTGATATTTAAACTCTCCTAGTGATGTAAACTAAGAAAGAATTTCTCAAGAAACTATCCTATTTGAAACATGTGGGCATGTATGGGTCCTTACAATTTCAAGATGATTTCAAAATGAAACTAAGAGGATCCCTAGGGGGCTTTGTCCTCTCCTAAAGATTTTGTTTAAGGGAGACGAAATGTCCCCTTAACCACCTTTCTGATTCTCAAGATCGCTCTATGGTGCAAGAGAAGAGCATACTAAATGATGAAAGTTGATTTTTGGTCCCAATGCAAGTGTTTTTATATGTGATAGAAAGAATATCAACTTAACTATTACAATCAAAACAAGCCATCCATGTGGCAACCAAAGCAAAAGAGGAGAAATGTGGTTCTTGTTTTACCCCCTAAGTGCCTATGTTTGACTAAAATTTCATGTGAGAAAGGAATGTAAGTGGAGTGCATCTACAAATTTCATAAAATCAAGATTTTGAAGGCTAGGGGCCTTCAAATCATCACAAAAACTCTTACAATTTTGAAATTTTGGAAAGATGTGCGGGTTACAGTTTAGGATGAGGCACAGTGGCCACACAATGCATAGAGAACAAAAGACCTTTTGGTTCACAGTGTGCATAATGCATAGATAAACAAAGTGTTGTTGGTGCACAATTATCAGAATGCGCATTTGTGGACTAAAATACCTACACACGTTCTCCTCCCCGAGCTTTAAATTTAGCTTTTGACAGGCAAGGCTAGGCTGGTTATGATTCCTGCAAGGAAAATGGGTAAAAAATAAGTGCTCTAAAATCCCAAATAGGTAGGAAATTGATACCTTCTCCCCAGTATGGTCGCCAATCTGTTGTGTCTGTTTTGTCACTTGGGTGAGCAAAACAAGGGAACTTTCATGTCTAGTTGGTTTTGATAGACAAGACAGAGGTTAGTGTATGAATTAAATAATCCAAGCACACGAAATAAACAATAAAATAAACTAAAAACAACTAAGGAAATAAAACTAGAATGCATAAGAAACTTTGAACCAAAATCAATCAACCAAATGACCAAGATTATGCCACCAATGGATAACTATATTAGTTGGAAAAAATCCGTATTAGTTGGAAAAAAACCATAGAGAAAGGAGGACTTATGGATCCCCTCTTCCTCCTTGGGAGGGTTCTTGATTTCCCTATTGGAGATATCTTCTTACAATGATAAACAAGAAAACAAATGGTGAAGAAATCCAAGCCTATTCCCTGAAGAGGTGAATGGAATGGCCTATTGGAATGTTGCTAGAATGTTCTTGTTGTAGGAAAATCTCCCTGCGGACAGGTAGATCACCTCTAGAGCTTGACCTTAACCCTAGACAGAAAAATGCTTAACGTGGACACTGACTTCCTTTCAAATCTGTCTAAACTAATACAGGAGAAGGAAGGATAACAGAAGTACCTCTTTATCGACGTTTGTCCCTACACGCTCCGAGTTGCGCTCCAATCCTTTGCTCCTCGCTGAGTCCTGCAGGAAAACAAGATACGACTACTTCCTACTCTATTGATATTAGCTTGAAAACAAATCTATCAATTAATGATAAGTTCATGTAACATCAGACACAAACTAGAAAGAAACAGGTCAAGCGTGTCATATTAATGAGAATAACGACATCAGTACTTACAATCGTAGATGCGAATGTGACAACTTCGTCAAGTCCCCTTCGTCTAAGCCTTGATCAAAAGATCCACAACCTGGCTGACAACAGCTTCACTGATCACTCCTCCTTTGGCTGACTGTGTGTTTCCTATGAGATCATAGGTTTCATGCTAGCAATTCTTCCTGCACCACTTATGAGATCATAAGTTTGGTGTGATTCTTCATTTTCATTCCTCACCTATGAGATCATAAGTTTGGTATCATTCTCCATTTGCAGTCCCCTTTCACCATTAGAAAGCTTGCTTATATAGCCTTGGAGAGGCTTCAACCACTTGAGATATCTTTGGGGAAGTTGAGGATTTGCCTCCTTCAGTTGAGGATCTGCCCTAAGATCATGGCTGGACTAGGGATTCGAATCCAACTTCCTTCCAAGAATGAAAAGATGCTTCCCCCATTCATCTCAACATATTAACAACTTCCCAGAATAGGTAGCGCTCCCTCAAAAGGGCCATCCGAGCGTTGCAACACTCCCTAGTAGGCTTTAGGGGGTGCCAACACTCTCAAAATCTATAGCGCTCCCTCAAAAGGGCCAGGGGAGCGTTATAACACTCCCTGACAGTGTAAGGGGGAGCGCCGGCACTCCGAGACAGTGTAAGGGGGAGCACTCCTCTCCAAAAACTCAGTTTTTGAGGTGCTTTCAGATGGAAAAAGGTTTGCAAGCTTGTTGACTCATTTCTCCTCTTCCAAATCAAATGTGTGAGGTGTTTCAAGTGTCTTTCTCATGTCGTTATAGGAACGACATAGGCATCATTCCAGCATGCTTTGTTTGATGCTTGCGACACTTGTGAGCAACATGCGACACTTGCGACCTTGTAAGAAAAATGCGACACTTGCGACCTTTGTAATGACGACACTTGTGACACTATCAAAGTGAGTAATTTTGATGTGTAACAGTTCCAAGAAGAAAAGAGGATTCTTGAAGGAGGATTGAGGCAACATATTAATACTATGAGATTCTTGAATTCTTAGTGCACCCATGGACTCTATTTATAGCATGTCTTTGAGGTAATATCCAACTGGTTCTTAGTGTGAACAAGGGGCCCTTTAGGGCACCCTTTGGTATTTGACCAGCCCCCCATTCAGATTAAGCTCAGATTTGAGGGTCAAATCAAGTTGCGAGCCGGTCCATAAGTGGTTGAGGGGCCGACAATAATCATAAATGAGCCTATCATAGGAGTGGACAAATTTTCTTGTACATAGTTGCGCATATGGTACATTGTGCTCTCTATGGGATTCTTTGGCCTGTGCATTGTGCGTGTGATTCCTTTAGTGATTCAACGCATATCAATTTGTGTCGAGTTGTATAGTTTTTTTCTCTTGGAAATGCATTTTTGGTGCTGCAGGTGAACTAATAGGTGTTTGGAACTATTGCATTTCTGTAACCATTTGCATGAAATGTTGTGGATGAAATTTCAGTGAAAACATCCACCAAGTCGTAGTCTAGTTAATTAGAGATCAATAAAGTATTGTTAATTGTTTTATCTTGGGGGATAGGTTTCTTAGGTACAATGGTAGGGGATGGTGTTGATGAACTAGAAGGAGGACCCTTAATTATGGTTTGTATTGCATTTACTTCTTCACTGGGTAGGTCTTCTTCATCATCAATAATACCATCTACAATGTCCCAAGTGAGATTCACTTCAGAAGTTCCAATATCTTCCTCATGATGTTCTATTTCTTCTTCTTCTTTTTCTTCATAAGGAGGAACAAGAATTTGATTACCTGGAGGTGGAAAATTATTTCTTTTGACAAAAGTTTTCCAAGGTCATTTAGATGTGGATTCTTCTGCTACATTTTTCTTGATGTCAATGATATCATTATCCAGACTCTTAACTAATTTATGTAATATTTCAAGATCTAAATCCTCTTTATCCTTCTTTTCTTATTTAAACGTGACTCTTCGAGAGGGAGGTAAGGCTCTCCTTTATTTAGTAGGAGTTTTGATGGCTATTATCATGATTTTTATCTCTACTTCCAAAGTTTCTTGCATGGTTTCATCCAGTGTGGTTTTGTCTACTCTTTTAACAAAGATAACGATTAAAGAAGGGAGAGAAGTAGTATAAAATTATGAGATAAAATTTGTTGGAGGTTGTGAATATTTAGGTATTCTATTTAGTAAAGTAATAAATCTTTGGTTGAAGTCTTTTATCTTTTCTTTTGGATTCATCCTTAATATAGATAGGTCAAGGAATAAAGTAGCTGGAGTTTTATCATCATTGAGTTTTTTTAGGAATAGTTTTTTGAAGGTTTCCCAATTTGTTATTGATCCTGTTGTTAAGGAGAAATACCAAGTAGATGCCTTGCCTTCAAAATTATATGGAAATAATATGCATACTACATCTGCCTCCTCTACCCTCATAAGACTTAATGATAACATAAATTTATAAATGTGATCTTTAGGGGAGTCTCTATTTTCCACATCAAATTTGGGTAGAAATTTCTCAAGGTATTTAGGAAAATCATGTTGATCTCCTTACACATTGAGTGATCAACCAGTTAGCCAAGTTATTCAAGGTTGGTGGACACTCGCCATAACTAGAGTTCTGTGAGGAATTCCTTGGGATTAAATAGATGTAGGGTGAGAAGGTAGAGGTTGATAAGGTGTATTGGACAAAGGAGTTGAAATTGGAGGAGTACCTAATGCCAACAATTCACTTTCAACAGAAAATTCTTCTAGCCAGTTTCTGTGAGTGGAGAGGGGGTTATTTCTTATAGTGAGAGGAGGACTAGGTGGATTTTCTATTAGAGGTATTTTACCCTTGGAATATTCTTGATCAACTCTTGTCCAAGTTTCCAACTCTGTGCTCTTGTCAAAATTCCAGAAACCTGTAATTGAGGAATATCGATTGAGATGGGTTCTTCAAAATTTGGGATTTTTTGATCCATAATTCGATGCACAGATTCATTCACAATATCTTGATAAAATGGTAGAGTTTCTAGATTAATTTAAGAATATGTGATTTATTTTGTTATCTCATAAGTGATATCAGAATATGAAGTATCGTATTGAATATGTGATGTAACTTCTTCAGTTTTGATAAGTGAAGATGACTGAGGTTTGTTAGACTCTAGTGTTGAAGGTTTATCTTTGGAAGGGGTATTAGAGGATGAATTTAGTAAAGGGTTTGAAGGAGATGATGATATTATTGAATGTGTATTAATAGTTTGTGGATTTCTATGTTCCATTCATTATCAGAGGCCCTCCTTCTAGCGCCAAAATGTTGATGCCTGGAAAAACTCTTTTAAAACAATGTGGAGAAATCACCCGATCAAGGCCTCAATTAGGCCTATACTCGTTTGGTATGGCGATTCTAACTAGTATGTGGGCCCAATTGCCACTAAGGTAATTTTCTCATCGAAAGGAGACATTGGTTTAAACCTCTTCTAAACTACCATTCATACAAAGGAAATAACTAATCTAACTATATTCTACAAAAAGACTATCCTTTCGAGAATACATAAATAGTTTATAGTATTCCAGTGAGGAGCAATAAGAGATTATATGATGAATACGAGGTAAAAATGATCCACCAAACCACATTAATAGTTCAAATATCTTGTTAATTGTTAACATAAACACATCTCAATTTTAACTTAGTAAATAGTTACGAATCCAATACCAATCTACATACATATTCAATAATGGAAATTAAACATGAAATAAAGATAATTTGCCAGACTTCAAAATTTGTTATTATAGTCAAAGAAATTGTTTACACTTATGCATCTCAATAACAGATCAAGAAAATGGTTGGTTGAGAATCATTAATGTGCATACTCATGTTTTAATTTCTAATCATTTATATCAAAATCAGTTAACAATGAATTATAAAAACATTTCTCAAAATTATAACAAGGCAAAAATTGAGAACACAAAACTTTCATTCATAAATAAATTTGACAGAATAAAAGAGTGTATTTCAAACTAGATATTTCATTAGTCTTGAATAATAGTACTAAAACCAACGAAACATCATAGAGCTACTGCCACTTCCAGGTCTTCAATACTTAAAATATCAAGGCTTTTACAACATTGCACATAGCCTTCTCTTTAGAATTTCTAAACCCCACGGTCTTTATACAAAATTACAATAAATAGAAGAAATGGCACTAGATTGTGGAAATGTTTCCAAAATTGATATGCCCAGATATTTTATTAGATTTGTTTTCTAATACTAAGGAGAGATATTCTCCTCAATTCTAGAAACACATGTGATTACTTTTCCCCCTGTATTTGTCCTTGAATTTTCCATATAGAAACATTTTCTAACATAAGTGCAATTAAAGGAGGCTGGGGAATTTCCTTGTTTATTTTACATCGGTAAATATTCTTAGCAATTTCCTCTCATGTAGATGAAAATTTTGATAAAAAATTATCAATTCTTTTGAACATTCTACTCGACATGTAAGAATTTGTCGAACAATTTCAAGATTCTAGTAAATGAAATTATTGATTCCATTTCCCCTTGAATATATCTGTTGTTGAACATCTTTGAGACAATTTGATAATGGTACTATTTTTTTGAGAAATTGCACATGAGGCATCACATATTATTCAATGATATCTACTGTTGAATCCCATAAGGATGAACAAATTTTACTTGTTTCTTCAATGAAACCCTATGAAAAAAAGAAGCTTGATTGCTAGGAGTCAAGTGAGGCTTGCATTTGGATTTTTTCCTCTTCATACATTTTGGAGTACCTTGGTGGAAAATAGGTTCTTTGTGCTTCCAATAGTTCCAAATCATCAAATATAGCTTGGAGATCCTTTTTCTTTTTAGATTGTAATTGAGATTCAATATAAAACTCCATGATTTGTCATGTTGTTATTTAATGACAAACAATCTTGAATAGAATAATACCCGTGATGATCATAATTTAGCATCAAGCTCCTTTGCTTCTTTCCTTAGGATTTCTTAATTCTCATTTTTTATTTACACTTATTCTAGTTGAGAATTCAAGGTATCTATCTTCTTGTCATAATATTTGCTGATTTTTTCCTTTTCATTAAGAAATGTGGCTACCTATTTATCATGCTCAATTTTAATCTCATATATTTTTGTTGTCAACTATGCAATGATATTCTGAGAGATATTATTTTCTTCTATGAGATATTTAACTTGAGATTCATGCTTATGTGTCCAACTGTATTCTTGTACACTTTGTCGTTCTAGAATCTCTTTTACTCTGTTCTTCTCTTTCTTAAACTGGTTAGTCAATCTTCTAACACACCATTTATTTTCATTGGAAAATGCCCATAAGGCATCAACAAATTCCTCTGCAAATTCTTCATCGTTCAAATGTGAAACATTCCATGATTGGGTTACCTCTTGTGTGGTTTCTTCATGGTGGGCCATTTTCCTCTTTTTGGACTTTCTCCTTTCTATAATTTTGGTTTTGTCATAAAAACAAATTGTGTAAAGATAATGTAATATCTTGTATTGGCTAGATGTTGATAAGGTCCATAGAATTTGTACTCAATATTCCTGGAATTGATGTTATGGGATTAGTATCGATAAGACCAGTATCCAATATGATTGTTGTTTGAGAATATTTCATATCTCCATTGGTGTTGAATTCTGTACTCATTTCAGACCTATTGGGAGGGGTTTAGATATTTGTTCTGTTTAAAACCTCTTCTCCTATTACATCCTTTTGTGAATATTCATCCATATTTGTTTCTACTGTAGAATAATTATGATATGTTTCTGGTTCAAATTTAGATGCTTTATCCTCATCCTCATCGTTATCTTCTTCAATTTCTTCCATCCCCCAATTTCTGTTCTTTTCTTTGAGAAAATATTTCTTTCTTTTAACTTGACATTCAATGAAGTTTAAGAAATTAGAACGGTCTCTAATGGATTGAATTATCCAAGACACTTCATGAAATATTTTGGCTCTCTAGAAAATAAGATCAAAAGGATTATCTTCATGAATGTATGAGTTTCTCTTGACCACAACACAATGTTTTTTGACAACTTCTGTTGGATCATGTTTTCTAAAATATCCTTGGAGTAGATAGATTCCCTCTAATATATCTACTTCATTTTGAGCATGTTTTTCATTTAATAAGGTATAAATACCAAGTAAAATTGTGAAAGTCAACCATTGCCTTTTCTTATTTTATACCAAAGTGGATGTAATGCCGAAACTGACAATCTGATATATAATCTCCCTTAATGATAACATGTCTGGGACATACCTAGGTAATAGATGAGGAGACCCTTCACAACCATAAATATTGATGGAAGAAAATTCTTCATCTACAAACCAATCATCAATTTATAACATCCATGGCCTCTTGGTTGAATCTAAGGGTTGGATATTTTTTCAAAAGTAGATGCAAGGGAACCATAAGGAAATTGAAGATGTCATATAAATTATTTTTGCAGTTGATTTCCCACATTTTAGATTAGTATAAATCAATTGTCTCCTTAGAGGGAGACCAACTCCAAGATATAAGGGGCAAAGGGGTTACCACACAAACATAATCAAGTAGATAGGAAGACATGAGGAATTCTGAACAATATTTTGGAGGAGCTTCTTGACACTTTTGCACTTCTTGTTTGAGATTGGCAGAAAGTATATAAGACCAATTAAAAATATTCCCCGTGAAGACTTGGTGAATGAGAGGAACCTAACTTAGTTTGAATTTAGAGGAATATTTCTATCCATATAGGTGACAGAGCATTATCACAACTAACATGGGGGATTTGTTTAGTCTAGGGATAGGGTAGACCTTATTACCTATGAATTTGAAAGAATTAGGGTCATACCATCATTCTCTAATCAAATCAGTTGTTTTCATTTCCTCTTTTCAACATTTTTCTTAATTAATTMTTTAAGGAAACTATCATCAATCCTAACTATGGGTGGGMKTAATTTATACATATTACTAACATTGTCATGTATGAAAGAAAATTGACAACTTGCTGGGATGAATTAACAATAGTGCATGTAGAGATATCAATATCTGAAATAATCCACTGTACCATATYATAGTAGGGAACTATGGTTGGTTTGGTAGTGATTTTGTGAAATYCATATCCTTTGACATTAGCCAAATCATTTGCATCTGATTCATAATCTTCARTGAACTCTTCTTCTTCTATGAATGTATATATTCGACTCCATTCCAGAATATTATTCATGCCTATCTTGAATTTGGTATCAKAGAAGAATATTGAGTTGGGGTTCTTTTTGATCTCGTCTTCCTCGTCCTTCTACTTCTTTGCTTTTCTTTTCCGAGTCATTATGTCTTTGAAAATTCATGCAAGTAAACAACGAAATATAAGTTTTATTTAAAAAAAAAAAAAAACTAACAGGTTTCAGTATGTTACTCAAAATAATTCTAATACTAACTAGTGGAAGGAAATTCTAGTGGAAACAATGCAAATTAAAWWTTTTATGCTCAAGATATCATGGTTTGTTACTAGTGTAAAAAATTCCTTAGTGTGTTTATGCGTGATTTGAAGTGAATTAATGCATTAAAAATATGAAATCAATGATTCAATAATGTTCATTTAAGGTTAATAAAAGTCATGACAGAGCCATAATGAAGGACAAGATAGTTACGGTCATTTAAACCTACAAGGGAAAGGTCAATATTGGGTTCCGGGTCATTGGGAAATTTAAAGAACTAGACTTATATATACAAAAGGTTAATTTTGATCGGACATGCTTATTACATTTATTGGAGTTTGAATTAGTGTTTTATGATTTAATCAAGGCATTGAGGATTGTTCCTTTAATTGAATATAAACCACATGAACCGAGGATTAACATCCAATTCGATGTACTTCAAGCACTATAATCACTAAGATATAGGGGAATGAGGATACTGGGATATCGAGAATTATTATGAAAGTGAATTATGGTAAGAAAATATCGATTTGGTACTATCGGGAGACTCAGGATTGGGGTGTCGAGATTTGAAACTTAAAGAGCGGTCCAAACAAAACCTTTGATCCGGTATTAACCTGTCATTTCTAACTAGGATATCGAGATGTCAGGGAAATTTATTAAAAACTTAACCTATGGTGAGATGCAATCCGATGTTTAACAAATTGGTCCATTGAGTATACTGGGATTTTGGGATATTGGGACATTCTCAGTGATTTTATTACTTATTTTTATTTTTTATATTTATATATTTTTTTAAATATTATTTTGAAATAAATACCATCAAACATTTGAAAATGAAAAATCAAATAAATTGAAAATAAACAAAAGGGACCCATTATTATTTATTCTAAAATCTAAATATAATGTGGGGTTGTTGATTCTCAACACCAAGTACACCAAGAATTCACTTTCTTAATGGATTTCCAATTTTTTTTTACCAATTATTAAAATCAAGAAGCATGATACATGCACATGCAATAATCAAGAAACATGCTAAACTATAAAGGAAATGATTAACATGCCATGAACAACATTAACAAAAAATATGATTTATATAAACACATCTTAGAGATAATTAATACACAATGAAATTTAAATTACAGAGAAAACATAGAGAGAACTTATATTTAAATAATCATTCACCAACTCGTTGTAGACGTCGAACCTTCCACCCAACCATAGACATTGTTGTTTTAGTTCTCTCAACGATAGGTCACCCCCGAGATGAGACTATAAATCCACAAGGATGGGTCCTAGGTTGACATTGAAACATACATAGTCAACTAGCAGGCTGCCATTTTTTTCCTAACCACACAACAATCCTATTTTACTAGCTCTCTTCCCCCCTCAACTTGCACCACCCAAAGAAATTCACTCCCTTCTCTGCAATGTAGTCCCTTAGGCTGTTCCACTTCTTTTCCAGGGATCCAGTGCTACTGGTTAGGAAATATCAATGTTGGAACTCCAAGGATTCTCAGGTGTAGACAATTCTCTCACAAATACCATCATTCTCATGCAAACATGCATCAATTCCTTACTGGAATAATCAAAATTTACCTACATCCAACAAGCAATGGGTATTTTCCTCCCGTGATTAATTTTCCATGCCCCCCAAAAAGAAAAAGAGTGAGCAAGAATGAATGAAGAACAACGAATGGCAAACCCCTAAATGATAAAAACCATGGTTTATATACTTACATGCAATAATGCACCGCGCAGCTTCCCCAAGAAGCTCACGTAACCAATTTTCCTAACTAAATCCAAAACGGGTGAATAAAATATAATAAAAATACTTAGTCCCATTAGTCCCCTTTCTCATGGAATCATAGCCCTGTATAACTCTGTCTTTTTCTATATTGCAACCAATGATGCATTTTTTATATTAATATTTAAAGTATTACATTTCTAGGCTCTCCAACCATTCAAATTTCCAAGAACTCCATCCTTTCATCAAATAAACAAAAATACATCATTATTTTGGGGACTCAAAACCAAGGTATTACACCAGGGCTCCAACACAAATTTGGATAGGAAGCCTCAGAGCTGTGTCTCTAGGAAATCCAATAGTGGTTAATGGAATCTCCAATCTTTTAAATATTTGTAGATGTGCCTCCCACATTGTATATTTCATCTTCAATTTTATTCTTTCAAGCAGCAACAAGTCCACTAGACTTTAGTTATTCCATGCCTTTGTTCGTGAGCTCAACTTCCTTTTGATTCTCTTCTTTCCATGTACTCAACTCATGTCCTTGATATTTATTTGTTCCTATAGTATCCATCAAGAACCCATATTTTATTGTCATAATCATATTACATTTATATTATTCATAGGATTTCTCGACTCTGTAATACAACATTTGTTCAAAAATAAGTTTGTAATCATAAACCAATACTTTTTTGCATGGCTATCTTGTGCTTCACAAAATTCCACATGAAAGAATTCATCTCACTATCCCTTTAGAAAAACCCTCATGATTCTAACCACCATGCCATATGAATTATTACATTTCCTCTTCTTTTCTATACTCACCCTCTAGTCTCAAGCATCCCCATCACTACTGCACAGTCCCTTGGGCGATCCATCTTCACAAGGATTTCACTTGCAAGGAGAGCACCAATTTACTACTAGACATTTGCTAGCAATATGTAACCTATGGAAACCATATGGTTCCAGTGTCATAAAAATATCCTTCTACCTGATTTTTCCATCTTTAGTATCCATCATCTCATCTGTATCACACACATACAATCATCATAAGAATTTCACTTATTAATTTTCAAATCTATTTTATATGGGAAATCAAATTTCCCCAGCATGATATTCTTTATTATAATGTTTGGCTCTTGAAATAGTAGGTGTCAATATTTCTTATGGACATACACGATTTTCCATCTAAGACCATTCTACTTGCAATCTATTTCAACTTTCATTCAACAAAACAAAATGCCAATATTCATGAACATTACCCTTTTATTGCGGCATTTGCAACAACTCATGAAATGATCCCAGAATTGTATCTTACCAACAATTCAATCACTTCCAACTATTATTCATATTAAATGGAATGCAACTATCATTCCTTACCCATGCATTATCTAGCACACCAATATTTTCATAATGCAATTAGACATTACCAATAAACCAATGTGCCAATACCCATGGCCACACCTACTCAATGCATCCTTGCATTGATTCTAGAATATTATATATGCATGTCATGTATTCCACCATGGTGAGTTGGAAGGTCTATAAAATGGCTCAACACATTATACAAACTCTTCCCCACTTACTTGTTTGACCATTTGGATACCTTCATGTTCGACCCATACACAACACTAGGAATATAATACTTTAGTTATTTTCAGTGCCGACAAGATGGTTGTAGTTCAAACATTGATTATAAGTAGGAAGAACATTAAGTACTTGTATGTCACTACAACCCTTCCATATCCAACCAAAACATGGCCTCACACATGGCTAGCTCTATTGACATCCATTTCTATAACATGATTGTGTCTCCTGATTTGACATGCTTATGATCTCATAACCAACATAACATAATATATAGTTAAATTTCATATAATTGCATTCAAACATTAAAAAACATTGGTATAGTCAAGGCCCTCTTCCTTTACCACATCCAATGGATTGTTATGCTCATAGTACACATCATTCAAATATTGAAATTTAGTTGAGGGAATTATTACCTCAATTCCCCTCCAACACTTCATCATCATGAGAAACCAAATTTATACCTTCATGGCTATTATCAAATTAATTTATGCTACTTGATTAGCTAGTATCATGTAGAATCTCACATGCTCCCTTCACGACCCTCTTGATAAATATTATTACCACCCTTGTTTGTTTCCAAATAGATAGTTGTCATATGCAACAAAATCATCATCGATATCATCATCTATGCTATAATATTTTCCTCGATACATAATCCATCATTAGTCACAGTCAAATACCATACCATCATTATTTCATATATAACAATAGACTACTCACAGTCTACAAGAATTACATATGCATGTATAGGCATTCTCACATGCATTAATGCATGTCTATATACAACAAACATTCATTGTCAACATGTCTACTAGTGCACATGCATTATATCCTTCCTATAGGCATTCTACATTAATTCTAGTATGCTCTCCAATGCATATTTATTTCAGCTTTATTTATTTATCTTTGTGTTGTATATGGTTGTCCTTGAATTCCTTTAGATTCGGGCTACCATGTGTGCCGTCATTCTACACATTTGTGCCTCATTTCTTCTTGTTGATCACCTTCCAACCAAGTCCAACTTGGCCTTTTTGCAATTCCATCCAATATGTCCTACTGGAAACTACTTCCACTTAGGAAATCATACCCCAAATTTATTTTGGCTGAACCTTTCAGTATTCCCAATGTCGTACAAGTATGCTCCTTCATTCTGCTCATATGTGCCTTGTTTTCTTGTTTTTGAACACCTTCTAGCCAAGTCCAACTTAGCCTTTTTTCAATTCTATGCAATATGTCGTATTGGAAACTGATTTCACTCAAGCAATCATGCCCCAAATTTATTTTGGTTGAACCTTTCAATATTCCCAATGTTGTACAAGCATTACTTAAGTTAAATATTAACAATGAAATATAACAACCACTCATTGCTTTATTTATCCATTTACACCTTTAAAACAAATGAACCTTCATTATTTCATCAAATGAATTCCTCGCACCTATATCCTGCTTCCATTGAAAACTTTGATTTATAATTGGGTTTGTTGATCTAAATACTTTTAGATAGAATTTGTTGGTTTATGGCTTGCAACACTTTTCCAATCATTCCTATGTTCTCACATAGAGATGACTCACCCATATCACGAGTCACACATCGCCTCATGAGATTCTTTCCCTTTTTTGCAACAAGCTTTGATGCCATCAATACAATTTTACATTCCAGGTGAAGGAGTCTCTCTTATCTACCTGTTCCTACTAAAGGCATCCTTCACCTATTGTGTTGGATTACTAAGAGGTGGGGTGAATCAGTAATAGAGAAATTTAATCCTTTTTAACCATATAGTCCAAGTGTTATATCAATGAAGCATTATCATCCAATAACTACAGAGTAAATAAGCAATGAACACATGAACAAACATACACATACACACTAGTACACCAGTGTTTTACGTGGTTTTCTCCAAATCGGGAGAAAACCACGAAATGCTTTTTCTTATATGTCTTGAAGAATTACATTCATTGGAAGCACCAACTTCCTTTGTTTTCCAGTTGCAACTAGAAGGAGGCTCCAACCCCCCAGAGGGAAGCTCCAACTCCCCAATTCTTTGGCTACAACCAGAAGGAGGATACAACCCCCTATGTTCTCCGGCTACAACTGGAAGGTGGCTACAACCACCTATCCTTGCCTCGTCCTGCCACCCTGAAGTAGAAGTAGAATGATGGAACCACTGTCAACCTGTCACTATGAGATATACCATTGTAAACCTATACCAATAAATCTGAACCATGCATCAACCTGTACCTCAACCTGTAGTCAACCTGTACCATAAACAAGTGCATCAACCATGCACCAACCTGTACCAAATAACCTTTAATAAACATGTACCATAAACAAGTGCATCCAACCATGTACCAACTATGTACCAATCATGTGTCAACTACTCATCAACTTTGACTCATCAATATGTACCAACATCATCAACTATACACTTCATGTATTTGCCAACTCATCAACTACTTGTCTCAACCATGTACTCAACATGTACCTCAACCAAAATCCCTCATCAATTTCATCATCCAAATATAATTTGTAGCTCTGTAATAGACCTGGTGTATATTATCACATTCCTACAAACCTTCCTTAACTTCAACAACAAGAGACTAGCATTTTCATCAAACTTTTCTTTAGTCTCACATGCCTAGTTTTGGATAAGTCAACAACCCTAACTTGAAGTAATCATAAATTTGTACCTGTAATGTATAAAGATCTGAAACTTATACACAATGTTCTTTAGTGTGTTTTATGAAATTCCTCTAGGTTTCACTACTTGGAACCTCTCATAAAAGGCGTTATAGAAAAAATGGCATACCTTGCTGAATTCTGGCTTATTCTAGAGAGCGACCTTGTAGAGCGTGCCCCGCACGAAATATTTGTTGAATTGATCTAAAATTATTACAAATAATACTAAAGACTATACCCTAACCAAAAAATGTGGTTTCACAGAATTTGGATATGTTATGAATAAGTTATGAAGTGTTTACCTGAAACACATGTTTTTGACTAGTTTCAGGACTAGCCACAAACCCTATTTTCCACGGAGTGTAACTCCAAAAATAAAATAACCCACAAGCTGAATTTTTTATCATAGATAATTGGATATGGTTTCTCAATGGCATAGAAATTTCATGGTCTGAACAATTATAGAAGAAAATTTATAGTGAAAATGGTGAGATGACCTGTAAATAACATACCTTAGAAAGAACCATCAAAAGAATTTATCCTTCCTTGAATTTCGGCCTTCTTTTCTTCACCTTCCCTTAGAATTTCAGCTTACATATCCTTGGTTACCCTAGACACCTATATATATTCAATATTCTCAAGTGTGATTAAAATGAGAGAGCCTTGCCTCTTATTTATACTCTCCAAGTAGCTTCCTTAAAAACATCTTCTAGGTCACTTGGCCCCACTTTCCTTATTTTAGGGTTAACCCACTTCTAATTTCTCCATTAAATTTATTATTGAAATAATTTATTTTGTATTCACTTTGAATTATAATACACTCACTACTTCACTTTATTATTTACTTTTTAAAATCTCTTAAACCAATTTGACTACTTTGACCTTTTGGGGCTTCTAGATGACATATGAGGGTCCTCCAACTTCGTAAGGCCATAACTCTCAAACCATGAGGAGTTATGTGACATTCCACATACCACTAGAAATGGAATGAAATGTACTATACATATAGAATATTATTATCTGAAAATATATCATAACTCATACCGTTATCCATCGAACAAACTTGGGTCCATTACCCAAACCTGGGGTCTCCAACTTCCCATGGACATAACTCTTTAACCATGATGAGTTATGTGACATTCCACATACCATAGGAAATGGAATGACAAGCACTATACATATATGATATTTTACCTGACAAATTCATTTTCATTCATCTCATTATTCCACAATTAAGAATGGGTTCTCTTATTCCGTGAAGTGTCTTCCCGTGAGGGATTTCACCATAAGGGGACCACTTTGGAGTTCTTCCACCTTTACTTCTTATCAACCATGACAAAAAAATATTGAGTCATCTTTACATAAAACAATCTTGGATCCATTACCCAAACCTTTGTGTTGTGGGGCTTTCTTCAAGGGTTGACATCAATGATAGCCAACCTTAATCAACAATCTCCCCCTTTGGCATTGATGGAAACACTCTGATGCAATACTGAAATCATATCACTCATACTCCCCCTGGAACCATGCTTCTATACTCTGTATCTGATAAATTTTCCTCTGTCCTCTGCATCTAATAAATATGCTCCCCTTGGAACCATGTCTCTGTCCTCTACATCTGATAAATGTCTCCCCCTTTGTCATCAATGACAAAGGTATATTTCCATCCGGGGATGATCCCCCTGACTGAAATGTCCTCGTATGGTTCTTCCTCATGTACATATAAGAAATATAAGATAAGCATTCAAAAAACATTCAAAAAACATTAATTTTGGAGTAGAAATAACTCCAAGTCTTTGGCGAAGATATTCAAAGGCTTCCCGTGGAAGTGGTTTTGTAAAGATGTCTGCCACTTGTTATTTTGTGCCCACATATGAAACTCTGATGTACTTTTATGCTATATGTTCCCATAGAAAGTGATACTTGATTGGAATGTGCTTCATCTTGGAGTGCATCACCGGGTTTTTTGAGATACTAATGGCACTTGTATTATCACAATATATTGGAATGGGCTCATCATACTCAACCTGTATATCTGTCAAAGTTTGTTTCATCGAAAGAACCTCTGTACAACATGCTACTGCTACAATATACTCTACCTCGGCTGTAGATAGAGATACTGATGATTATTTATTGTTTATCCATGATACCAAACACTCACCTAAGTAGAACTCTTCTCCATTGGTGCTTCGTCGGTCATCAATACAACCTGCCCATTCTGCATCTGTGTAGGCAATAAGTGATAGATCTTTTCCTTTTGGATACCATAATCCAAACTCTTTTGTTCCTTTGAGATATATGAAAAATCCTCTTTACTGCTAATACATGTGATTCCTTTGGTGCTGCTTGAAATCATGCCACCTATCAAACTACTTGCATTACATATGGTCTGGATGCTGTCACATATAGTAGGCTGCCAATCATTGACCTGTATTGCCTCTGATCTGCAGACTTTGAATCATCATCTTTTCTCAACTTACAACTGGTTTGCATGGGAGTGATAAATGGTTTGCAATCTTCCATTCCGAACCTCTTTAGCATTTCTTTGATATACTTGGTTTCAGAAATAAAAATTCCTTGGTTGCTTTGGTGTATCTGAAGTCCCAGAAAGAAGGATAGTTCTCCAAGTAACGACATTTCAAATTCATTCTTTTGCAAATTTCTGGCTTAACCTGTCATCATCACTACGAAAAATAATATCATCAACATAAACTTCAATTAATAAAATATTACCTTGACTTACCTTGATGTAGAGCTTTCTGTCTGCACTTCCTTTTTTGAACCCTGCCTGCTGCAGATACTTATCCAGTCTAGAGTACCATGCTCTAGGAGCCTGTTTTAGACCATACAAGGCCTTCTTTAATTTACATACATAGTCCATGTTCTTTGATAACTGAAATCCTTCTGGTTGTTCAATGTAGACTTGTTCTTCAAGTTCTCCATTCAGAAAAGCTGATTTTACATCCATCTGATATACTTTAATATTTTTGGAGCATGCATAAGCTAAAAGTAAACATATTTCTTCCATTCTGGCAACTGGGGAAAATGTCTCTTCAAAGTCAATTCCTTCAATCTATGCATATCCTTTACATACCAATCTAGCTTTGTTCCTTGTAACCTTTCCATATTCATTCAATTTATTCCCGAAAACCCATTTTGTGCCGATCACATTCTTATTCTTTGGTCTTGGAACCAATTCCAAAGTGTCATTTTTCTCTATTTGATCCAATTCTTCATCCATGACCTTATTCCAAAATTCATCCTTGCTGGCTTCTTCAAAACAGTTTGGTTCAATTGCAGATAAGAGTGCTAGGTGTGTTTGTTCTGGTGAACAAATTTTTCTTCTAGTCTCAACTCCTTCATCTTTGTTTCCAATAATCTGATCTGAAGGATGATTCTTCTGTACTCATTTGCTAGGTGTATATGGAGATACTTTCTAAACTTTCTCTTCTGCTTCTGTCAGATTCTCTTCATCTTGTTAAGCCCTAATATTGACTCATTACCCCTTAATTGGGGCATATTAGATTAGTAATGTTATTTTATTTATGTCGGCTTTAGGCCATTAGTTGTAATTTAGATTAGTAATGTTATTTTATTTATGTCGGCTTTAGGCCATTA
>ML782935.1:546975-559129 GCA_009831015.1 Picea engelmannii
TCTCAAGGGGAGGGGCATGTTAAGCCCTAATATTGGCTCATTACCCCTTAATTGGGGCATATTATATTAGTAATGTTATTTTATTTATGTCGGCTTTAGGCCATTAGTTGTAATTTAGATTAGTAATGTTATTTTATTTATGTTGGATTTAGGCCATTAATACCTCCTAGTCTCCTATATATACCAAGGAGACATTTTCATTTTGAATCATCTTGTACTTGAACATTTAAGTGGGGTAAAAGGAGGTTGCCCCCTCGAAGAGGCTTATTATCTGAAATTATCTCTTTTTCAAGGTGTTGAGTACTTTTCCTGAGGTTTTTCTATGCTATATTGATGATTGGTTCTTAACACATCTTCCTCTTCCTCTTCTACTTCTTTTTCATCTTCTTCTTCGAAAAGTTGTTCCATTGATTTGTTTTCTTCTTCCTTTGATTCTGGTCTTCCTGTTTCATCAATTGTTACGTTGATGCTTTCCACAACTTTGTTCAATCTTAGACTGTAACACTTGTATTCTTTCCTTGTACTTAAGTAACCAACAAGTATTCCTTTTTCCACACAAGATTCAAACTTTCCCATTCTGCCATCTTCCCTTTTAATGTAGCATTTGCTTCCAAAAACTCTGAAGTGCTTCACATTTGCTGGTCTTCCTTTCCATAGCTCGTAGGGAGTTTTATCAATGTTGTTTCTAAGAATTACTCTATTTTGAATGTGAACTGTTGTATGCACTTCCTGTGTCCAAAATATATCTGTCAATTTGGAATCCATTAGCATTGTTCGATCCATTTCTTGCACTGTCCCGTTCTTTCTTTCAACAACTCCATTTTGTTGAGGTGTCCTAGCAACGAAGAATTGTATTTTTATTCCATGACTTCTACAGTAGTCAATAAATTACTTTGAAGTGGACTCTCCTCCATTATCAGATCTCAAACATTTGATTCTTGAATCCATCTCATTTTCAACCATTTCCTTATAGATATTGAAGTTTTCAAAATCTTCTGACTTTTTCTTGAGAAAACAAACTGCAGTCATTCTTGTATAATAATCAACTAATAACATAAATTATTTTTCACCTTTTAAGCCCTTTGTTGTAGTTGGTCCAACTAGATCAGTGTGCACAATTTCCAGTGGTCTTGTTGTTGAATATTACTTTGATTTGAACCTGGTCTTTGTTTTCTTTCTTTGTTGACAATGCTTGCATAAAGTGTTGGTTGGTTTCATGATTTGGGGCATTTGTCTGACTACTTCTCTTTTTTTGACTTTGACAAGGTTATCAAAATGCATGTGACTCATTCTTCTATGCCATAGACAACTTTCATATTGCTTTCCTAGACAACACTTTTCATTTCCAATTTCACTTAACACATATATGTTGTTTGAAGTTCTTGCAACTATATCGACCAATTTCCCTAAACCTTCTTTTCTTATCTCACACTTTTCTTAATTGAAATTAAGCTTATGACCTTGGTCACACATTTGAATCACACTTAGAAGATTATGTTTCATATCTTATACTAGTAGAACATTTTGTGCCTTTTCATTCTTGTTCCCAATTTGGTATGTGCCTTCTCCAATGATTTTGGATGAATTATCATTTCTGAAGGATACTGGTCCATTTTTTTCTTTTCGTAATGTAAGAAATTTGTCTTTATCACCTTTCATGTGTTTTGAACATCCATTGTCAACATACCAACCATGTTTCTTCAAGTTAGCTTGTAGAGCGACTGTGCATTCTTCATTGTTATACTGATCTTGCTTTCTTATCCATGTCATTTTCTGAGGTTCTTGTCTATGACTATTGTTATTTTGTTGAGGTTCTTTAGTAGGGACTGTCATTCTACAATCCTTGGCCACGTGTACAAAATTGTTACATTTGTAACATTCCACTTCAGTGCTCAAAGATTCAAACTTGTTGTAACTTCTTCTTTGTGTGTCACTAGGTCTCCTTGAATAATCCCTTTGTATATAACTCTCAAAGTTGTTACTATTCCTATTGTTAGCTCTGCAATTCACAACTTTATGTCCAAAATTATTACATGCATAACATAAACCAAAAATTATAGTTTGATACATGGGAGTTGAAGATCTTCTGAAAGGAGGCACTCTTATGAATCCTTCTTCTTCTTGAGGCCTATTTGTCTGTTGTTGATTCTGAAATCTGAATCTTCTTGGTGGAGGAGTGTCCCTGTATTCTTCCTTGTATATATTCCTATCCCCTTTGATTGTTTCTGCATAGCTCTTTGGATTTGTTTCTTTCTCTGTTGTTTTGGAGCTTGATCCCTTTTCTGTCTGATTGTATCCAAGTCTAGACTTGTCAAGATGATATTTTTGACTGCTGATAATGTCATCCAAAACTTTTGAGTTATTCTACATATTTTTCTTTTGAATATCCTTTCTTCGTGTGACAACCTATGCTTCCAAGTTTCCAATGATCTTGTCCTTTTCTTCTAGTTGTTCTTTGAGTGCTTCTTCAATTCTTTTATCTTATTCTATTTGAACCCTCAATTTTGTGATCATTTGTTCTAGTTCTTGAGTGTCATTTTTCTTGTCTAGTTCTGCTTGTAGTTTCTTGTTTTTCTTCTTTTCTCTTCTGATAACTTCTATGGCACACATTAATTCTTCTCGATAGTAAACTTCTTCCTCTTCAATTTCTTCTTCGACTTCTTCACGTTCTTCTTTGGCTTCTTCATATTCTTCTTCAGAGTCTTCTTTGTCAGAGTCTTTTACCGCCATGAATAGAAATCTTCCTGTCTCATTGTCACTAACTTCATCTTCATCTGATGCTGAGATGCGTTCTTTGGTGTATAAGATTTTCTCGAAAACTTTCTTTGTAGTTCTTTTGCCTTTATATGTGTATTTTCCTTTTAAGTAACCTTTATCATTTCTCTTTTTCTTACGAGGACATTTGTTAGCAAAATGACCAATACCATCACAATTAAAACAAATTAAAGGGAACTTACCTCTATACCTACCGTTGGTTCCCTTGTTCAATGTTTTGACAAAGTTGGCCACTTCTTCATCAACTTCTGAGGCATCACTGCTGCTGCTATATTCTTCTTGTTCCTTTTTCTTTTGCTTTGATATTTTGGATGCCTTGAAGGCTACTTCTTTTACATCTATATTTTCTTTCTCAGTTCTCATTTCATATGTTGTGAAGATTCCATGCAGTTCGTCCATGCTTATTAAGTCCAGATTTGATCTTTCTTGTAGTGTTGATATCTTAGGGTTGAATCTCATAGGAAAAGATCTTAGTATCTTTTGATCAATTACAGATTCTTCAATTTCTTCTCCCAATCCTATGATTTCATTCACTATTTCATTGAATCGTAAGAAGTAGGATGCGATATATTCATCGTCCTTCATTTTTAGTTGTTCGAACTGAACTCTGTAAGTCTAAAGCTTTGCTGCTTTGACTTTTGTATCTCCTTCATAAATATTTCGAAGCTTGTCCCAAATCTCTTTTGCGGATTTACAATGTGCAACTTTGGTGAATACTGTATCACTGAGACCATTCAAAAGTGCATTTGTGGCTTTGGAATTATTATCACCGAGTTTTACTGCTTTGTCATTTGTTGGTAGAAGTGTTGATGCTGTGTATCCATCTACAATTGATTGCCAAACTTGAAATCCTTGTGCCTGTATATATGTCCTCATCCTTATGCTCCAAAAAGCATACTTATGTCCATCAAACTGTGGTATTCCATTTTTATATGAGTTGGTACTCTCCATGATCTACCTTTTAGTGGTTAAACTGATTTATGAAGGAACCTACTCTGATACCAATTGTTGTATTACTGAGAGGGGGGGTGAATCAGTAATAGAGCAATTTAATCCTTTTTAACCATATAGTCCAAGTGTTATATCAATGAAGCATTATCATCCAATAACTGTAGAGTAAATAAAGAATGAACAAATGAACAAACATACACATACACAATACACCAGTGTTTTACGTGGAAACCCAAATCGAGAGAAAACCACATAATGTTTTTTCTTATATGTCTTGAAGAATTACATTGATTGGAAGCACCAACTTTCTCTATTTTCCAGCTGCAACTGGAAGGAGGCTCCAACCCCCTAGTTTCTCAGGCTACAACCTAAGGGAAGCTCCAACTCCCCAATTCTCTAGCTACAACCAGGAGGAGGCTACAACCCCCTATGTTCTCCGGCTACAACTAGAAGGTGGCTACAACCACCTGTCCTTGCCCTGTCCTTCCACCTTGAAGTAGAAGTAGAATGATGGAACCACTGTCAACCTGTCACTGTGAGATATACCATTGTAAATCTGTACCAATAAATATGAACCATGCATCAACCTGTACCTCAACCTGTACCATAAACAAGTGCATCAACCATGCACCAACCTGTACCAAATAACCTGTACCATAAACAAGTGCATCCAACCATGTACCAAGTATGTGCCAATCATGTGTCAACTACTCATCAACTTTGACTCATCAATATGTACCAACATCATCAACTATACACCTCATGTATGTGCCAACTCATCAACTACTTGTCTCGACCATGTACTCAACATGTACCTCAACCAAAAGCTCTCATCAATTTCATCATCCAAATCTGATTTGTAGCTCTGTAATAGACCTGGTGTATATGATCACATTCATGAAAACCTTCCTTAACTTCAACAACAAGAGACTACCATTTTCATCAAACTTTTCTTTAGTCTCACATGCCTAGTTTTGGATTAGTTAACAACCCTAACTTGAAGTAATCATAACTTTGTACCTATAATGTATAAAGATCTGAAACTGATACAAAATTTTCTTCAATGTTTTTTATGCAATTATTCTAGGTTTCACTACTTGGAACCTCTCAGAAAAGGAGTTATAGCAAAAATGTCATACCTTGCTAAATTCTGGATTATTCTAGAGAGCGACCTTGTAGAGCGTGCCCTGCATGAAATATTTGTTGAATTTATCTGAAAGTATTACAAAACATACTAAATACTGTACCCTAACCAACACATTTAGTTTCACTAAATGTGGATCTGTTATGAATAAGTTATGACGTTTTTACCCAAAAACAATGTTTTTGACTAGTTTCAGGACTAGCCACAAGCCCTATTTTCCACGGAGTGTAACTCCAAAAATACAATGGACCACAACATGAATTTTTTACCACAGATACTTGGATATGTTTTCGCAATGGCATAGAAATTTCATGGTCTGAATCATTATATAAAAACATTTATAGCGAAAATGGTGAGATGGCCTGTAAATAACATACCTTAGAAAACACCATCAAAAGAATTTATCCTTCCTTGCATTTCGGCTTTCTTTTCTTCACCTTCCCTCAGAATTTAGGCTTAGATATCCTTGGTTACCTCAAAAACCTATATATATTCAATATTCTCAAGTGTGATTAAAATTAGAGAGCCTTGCCTCTTATTTATACTCTCCAAGTAGCTTCCTTAAAAACATCTTCTAGGTCACTTTTACCCACTTTCCTTATTTTAGGGTTAACCCACTTCTAATTTCTCCATTAAATTTATCATTGAAATGATTTATTTTTAATTCACTTTGAATTATAATAAACTCATTACTTCACTTTATTATTTACCTTTAAAAATCTCTTAAACCACTTTGACTACTTTGACCTTTTGGGGCTTCTAGATGACATATGAGGGTCCTCCAACTTTGTAAGGCCATAACTCTCAAACTGTGAGGAGTTATGTGAAGTTCCACATACCAAAAGAAATGGAATGACATGTACTATCCATATAGAATAGTATTATCTGAAAATATATCATAAATCATACCATTATCCATCAAACAAACGTGGGTCCATTACCCAAACCTGGGGTCTCCAACTTCTCATGGCTATAACTCTCTAACCGTGAGGAGTTATGTGACATTCCACATACCACCGGAAATGGAATGACAAGAACTATCCATCTAGGATAATTTACCTAACAAATTCATTCTCCTTCATCTCATTATTCTACAATTAAGAATGGGTTCTCTTACTCCACAAAGTGTCTTCCCATGAGGGCTTTCACCATAAGGGGACCACTTTGGAGTTCATCCACCTTTACTTCTTATCAACCATGACAAGAAAATAATGAGTCATCTTTACATAAAAAAATATTGGGTCCATTACCCAAACCTTTGTGCTGCAGGGCTTTCTTCAAGAGTTGACATCAATGACAACCAACCTTAATCAACAATATTCATGTTTCATGTGAGATTCCATATTGACATGTATTTACAAGTCATTCAAACTCTGCAAAAAATGAATATCAATTTTGGATCTACTCTTAGAGATCCCTTATCAAACTTTTATTTCCTACTTTGTAGCTCTGCACTTCCCTCTGCAACTCTTTATTATCACAACCAAATTTGCAATCTTTGTCCTTCTTCCATGTCCATTGGACCATGGAATTATAATAAACAATAGACCTACATGATTCTTATTTAAGTCATATGATCCTATTGTCAATAAGCCTTTGACATAACACTCTATCCTCAAGTGTTCCCCTACTAATGAAAAATTACCCTATTATTAAAAACTTAGCCCCTTTTTATTACGAGGCTAATGCACTCCAAATGTGCCTCTACACTAATACATAGGAATCATCATGAGTATCTTTAGTATTATTTAGTATTTTCATCTGGCATGAACCTATACCATGTGGAAATGCTTTTCCAAAATTGACATTGTTTTGGAAACTTTCATTTTAAGCAGTTGCATGGTTCCTAGAGTCCAATTGTCCATTTTCTTGCAACTTTATGAAAAAATTAAATGTTTCCTTGGAGAAATTAATCCTTTTGTCATGTTATCCTCTATATTACCTTTCTAATGGATATACTCATTCCTAATTCTGAGTTCTGAGCTAAAATATACAACTTTTTAAATTCTGTCATTTCTACTCAATTATGGTCTATTCTTAATGGTGCAATTTATCCGAGAGACCATTTTATACCACATGTAGAATAAAATATGTTAGGAACCATAAAAACGTTTATATCGAGCGTATATAGGATTTATGATTTTGAGCACACAATAATTTTTAGATTCAGGAACTGACACTCTAGTCAAATTCTATATAAATATGGAATTAATGACTTTGCACATTTTACATTTTCTCCAGACTTGAATTTTTAGCCAAAATTGGCTATCTCCAAAATGGAGAAAAACTAGGAAAAACTTTCTCAATACAAAGTTGTCCATATTGATGAGTAGGTAAAATGTCTAGTAAACACAATTTTCTATATTGTTGATCTAGGGTCGCTTTTCCTCCTCCTAATATTTCGAAAATCCCTAAAAAGTGCCAGGGAATATTGCATTTTTTCCCATTTCATCTCTACTCCAAACCCTTTTGAATTTTACCAAAATCCCAACAGGGTATCTTCATCTTTTCATTTTGAACTCTCTATAAAAATTGTATCCTTATCTGGGTCTCAATCACTAAGAACTACCCAGATCCTTAAAAACCACTATGCATTTTCCAAAGAATTGAAGGAAAATTGACCCATGGCCCTCACTGAACTTTTGTAGCCTTCATCCCTATAGAAATACCCTTTAATTTTCATATGATCCTGACTTTGTTTTCTCTCATGATGGACAAAACAAGGTTTTGGCTCCATACTTTATTTTTTAATAAAATCTATCATCTTTACTAAGGTGGAAATTTGGATGACATGGCGTGGCACGTGGTTGCTTATGCCCACCTATCGTCCCATGAATTGGGCATGTCATCATCCTCCTTTCCCTTCATCGATTATCAATGAAAATCCTTCTATTGGTGATAGGTGAAATCCTTTGTATCGACGATCGATGAAAACCTTTGTATTAATGATTGACAAAAAAGATTATGTTAGTGATCTTGGAAAAACTCCACCTTTTAAGTGGCCTTTGAAAAACTCCATTGGTGATCGATGATTTCCAAAAAAATCCATCGGGGATCTTACAAAAACTCCACTTTTTCAGTGACTTACGAAAAACTTCAATGATGATTTACTATTTCCAAAAAACTCCATTGACGATCTTGGAAAAACTTCACTTTTTCGACGAGCTCCAAAAAACTCCATTGATAATCAATGATTTATAAAAATCTCTATCAATGATATTGGAAAGGATCCACTTTTTTGACAACCTTCGAAAAAATCCATCGATGATCAGTGATTTCCAAAAAACTCCCTTTTTCAACGATCTTAAATTTTCTTCACATCTTCGAACTCATTTAACTTAAATCTTTTGACCAAATCTGCGATGTATTTGGATTGTTGCTCTCAAGATCAATGTGATCTCAGCCGTGAATTCCAGAAACTTCTCCAAACTTCACCAAATTTTGATATTTTAAAGAAACTTCAATTTTTCTTCATCAATGACGAAATTGTCTTCTTTGATGAACTAAGTTTTGTTCCCACTTCATGAAATTTCGTCAAATTCTGAAATTTTTAGCGAATCAAGATTTTTTAACAACTCAAGGTGAATCTCAGCCATTGATATTAATATCCAAGTGATGTGGGCCGTTGATTCTCTAAACTTCATATTCATCATGAAAACATGGAATTTGACCTCCCAAATATACTTTTTAACTCTGCAACTTGGAGATTGATGTCATTAATCACCTCTTCAACCATTCTGAGTGCAAATTTCACCTAGATTTTCTTAAAAATTTGGGGATTTCACTCATTTTTTACAAATTTCTCTAAATTTGATGCAAATCAAACCTATGTAACAACGAATTTACCAAATTTGTGCTAATCTTTGCCCCATATGGGTTTGGTGTTCAACCAAAATATCTGATACCACTTCGTAATGTACCCAACCCCAAAGCTGAGTCTTGTTACTATCATTTTCGACAAACATACAAATTCAAATGTGGAAATATACACAACATTTTATACAGGCTCATGCAACGAACAACAAGATTTAAATTCGTGAATGCATCTACTTAAGAAAACACAACATTTACATAAAACATTTACACAATGGAGTTAAACATAAGAGATATAACATAACACTTATCTCTTGATAAATCACCAATTCATTGCCTACGAAGGACGTTCCTCCCAACCACAGGTATTGTTATTCCATTTCTCTTAATAATAGGCCAACCCCATGATGGGGCTATGAATCCATAAGGAGGTCCGAATCTCATGGCTGACCACTATCCTCACATTTCTCAATACCCATATTTCTAATTGTAGTAACAATTCTATTCCACAATCTCTCTTTCCTTTGAACTTGCACAACCCAAGGAATGGGATCCCCTTCTTTGCCACACAATCCCTCGGTGTATCCCACTTCCCTCCTGGGATCCAGTGTAATGAATGGCCATGGAATATCTTAGCTAGGGACTCAAGGAATTCTCAAATATTCTAGGAGTGATCACAACATCCTTTTTAAGGATCTTGAGTAGTTTCCTCAACATTAAGAAAACTTATATGTAACATCCTGCTCCACTTAGCACACTTGTATTGACATATTCTTTGAGGACATATGTGTGCAAGGGATTCGATTATGGTATATTATGATTTCATTTCAATTATGGGTTATATATATGATGATGATGATGTGTTGTGACTTATTTTTATTTTGATGTATATGTATTGGCAGATGCTATTGACGATTTTTCTTGAGTGTGCATGACACATGACAGGTTATGGATGTTGATGGAATCAATGGACTTTCTTGGACTTCAGATTGAGTTAGGGAGTGGATTGTATCTGTTTGAGCATTTTATTTTTCACACATGTGATATATGATTGATTTAGTATGATTTATGTATATGGATTATTGATAATGTTTATTCCAGTGGATGTAGGTTTGACGATGCTTGCTAATCCGAATTACATAAGGAGTAAAGGGGTCATGCACATAAACAATACATTTGAGGTAGAGGTGTGGGAATGTCCATGTCACGACTTACTAGTACTCCTGCCATGGTCTGAATGGTAGGTTAATGATTACCTATTTTAAGACGTCCACGATGTCATGAGGGAGGACTGAGACAGTCGCTCATGAAGATTTCTAAGAGGCATGCAATAAGGTAGAGCCCTTAATCCTTAGAAGCCCTTAGTCTCTCACAAGGTCAACTGAGTGGAGTGTTGACTCCAAGGGTCAGACAAAACTCCAAAACCAGTCTAAGGCGAGTGGCACCCTTGGATCACAGAAGTGCATCTTGAAGGGCACATGGTGTAATTAAAACTTGACTCAACAAATCTAGGTGGCCTAAAAAAACATTAAAATGATTAGACCTTGTTAGAATAAAATAATTAATTAAACAGTAAATTATCAATTAATTAAAACGTAACAAAAGTTTAAGCCTAAGTCTAAAACTAAGTCTAAGTCTAAATTTAAAAGCATTAAATGAATTATGACTTAAGTTAAAATATTTGAGAATATAATCAAACTCTAGGAAAAAGGGGAATCAAATTTAAAGGTTGAATAAAATGCACATGTGTACAAGAAATTAATAAAATGGATTTAAAAAAAGAAGAAGAAATAATAATATGAGAGAATAGGAGTACACATAGAGTAGTATATTGAGTCAAACTACGACTAGTCTAACTAAAAGAAGACTCATAATCCAAATCTAACTAAGATCTAGTTAGAGGACACTCATTAAATGAGAATTTGGGGAACAAAGGGACACCTAAGAGAAAAAATAGGAACACATTGGGGAATGTGAGAGAAATTGGATTTTAAATAAAATAAAAATGGTAAATACTTGTGCAACTTGGGGAAAGGGTGACAAGTGTGTGGGTGAATAATATTAATTAAATTAACTAAAAAGATAATTAATTGTGCATGAGGACATGTGTCTTTGGGGATTTTTCTATAAAACAAATGTGATAGAAGGGAAATGGAGCTCACTTATTCTTGGTAATGTTATGCTACCAAAATTTTGTGGACTGTGTTTTACTTGTGAGAGTTGGGATACCAAGCTTTTAGAAAGAGTGGAAGCTCTTTCTTGCGAGGCAAGCCTTGGAACTATTGTTTGTTGGTTTCCTGTGTGTGGCCTCTTTATGGCTCGGGGGGGCTAAGGGGGAAGAAGAGTACCCCTAGCATTGGCTGGGAGGTACCGTTGAAGTCTCTGTGATTAGCAAAAACAAGGAGCACAAGTTGCTGAAGGACATCTTCAATTCCATCTTCATCGGTTCTAGTATTTTTATTTCCGAAAATTTTAATTGTAACAAGAGAAAATAAACATATTAGAATTTAAATTCACAGTTGATATGTGTTGAAAATATGGATCTAAATTTTTCTTGATCGCTATGACTTATGTGTAATTTCCGGAGTTGGATTTTATTGGGTCACTACAATGATTCATTTAATCCATGAGCTTAATTTTGTCATGGTATCTGTATAATAAATTTTCTTATAGAAATAAATTTTACAAGGTTCGCTAAGATGTTATTGAGTATTTTAGAATTGATTTCATTGTTCGCTTTCATTTAATTTACAATACATAAATTAGAAATTAAATTGATCACTG
Organism: Picea engelmannii; assembly: GCA_009831015.1. Lineage (NCBI taxonomy): Eukaryota > Viridiplantae > Streptophyta > Pinopsida > Pinales > Pinaceae > Picea > Picea engelmannii. Next base: position 558,443 of record ML782935.1, read on the forward strand.
TTAGTTAAATTTACGACCTATAATTTCAAATTTCATTGTTCACTGCCCAATGAATTCACAACCTTGAGTTCATAGTTTGTTGATTGTTTTATTAATTTCAATCCTCATTTAGAAATTATATTCTCACTGTCAAAATGTTGTGAACCCAGAACTAGAATATCATTGGTTATTTTAAAAGTTTTGGCAATTCCGAAATTTAGAATTGGTCGGTCACTACCAAAACTAGCTTACAATTTGAATCTTGCAAACCTATGTGCATATCCAAATTTATAAATTGATGTGGTATGTAAATTCGTAGGTGGCTGCAAAGTTTTACAATCCAGAATTGTAAAATCATTATCCATTGCACAAATTATTTACACAAATTGGAGAATGGATTTCTATTAAAATCACTTGATTTCATTGTCATTTAATTTTCACTTCGAATTGATTCTGTGCCAATTAAATGGTTGATTCGTTGTCATTTAGTTGTTGAATCATTGTTGAGTAGGGTCCGTTGATTATTATTTTTTTTATCCTTACATCTGTAAGGTACAATAAAACGTTTTCCAATATATCTCTTCCAATTAAAATAAATTCTGATTTATTCTTAAAAGATTGAAATGAGATTTCACGACCAACCAAAGTGACCCTACTAGTACCTTAAGGTGAATGAATCTTAAAATTTATATTGGAATGCATTTTTAT
>ML782935.1:576375-597766 GCA_009831015.1 Picea engelmannii
AACCGGCAATGCAAGTTGAACAGGAAATATGGCCTCAGTACCATATACCAACTTGAAAGAAGATGTACCGATTGATTTCTTACATGTTACCCTATCAGCCCACAAGGAAAACTTCAGTTTGGAATCCCAACCTCTGGCATTTTGTTCAAGCAGCTTCTTTATGATTCTGACTAAACTCTTGTTGGATGACTCAGCTAAATAGTTCCCTTGCGGATAGTAAGATGTGGAATGTACCAGCTGAATTCCTAGCTCTTCACACAATTTCACCAAGTGTTTATCTTTGAATGCAACAACATTATCAGTGACCAATCTCTTGGGACAGCCAAATCTGGCAAATATGTTCTCCTGCATAAAGTTTATGATGATAGTATGATTGGCGTTCCGGGTGGGACTAGCTTCAATCCACTTTGTAAAGTAATCGGTGGCAACCGGGATCCACCGATGCTGACCACTAGAAGGTGGATGAATTTCACCTATGAAGTCTAGGCCCCACTGCTAGAAAGTCCCTGTGACCACTATAGGTTTGAGAGGAAGGGACTTTAGTTGTTGTTTACCTTCAAATCTCTGACATTTGTCACATGTTTTCACAAACTCATATACATCTGAAAATAATGATGGCCAGTAATAACCAGATCTTAAGATTTTGTGTGCTGTGGTTTTCCAATAGTGATGTCCTCCGCATTCACTATTATGAAATTCACTCATGATTTTAGCTGCCTCCTCTTGGTTTACACACCTCAACAATAAACCTATGGGATTCTTCCATAACAACAAGTTATCATTGATGCATAAATTTATAGCTTTGAGCTTCAAAGCCCTTCTTTGAGTCTTTGTAAAATCTGATGGAACTGATAAAGTTTGCAAAAACTGAATAATATGAATGTACCATTTGCAATCAGCTATATGAGCTGAAACCTACATTCCCTCACCTTCTTTGTTCTCTGAAGACAGAACATTTTCTGCATCAATACTCATCAGATTTATGTCAAGAAGCCTGCAATTTTCCTCTGCCAAGAGTTTGGCAAGGCCCTGACCTTTCACTAGTTTTGCTGGTTTGATTTCAACATGAATTCAATCAATCTTTCTATCCACTTACTCCTTTTTCCATCAATGTCGGGCTGGACAAGAACATATTTGACTGAACTGGAGGGAACAAAAGCTATTACCTTTGCCTGAAGAATGTAGACCCTAAAAACTTTCAGTGACTTGACAAGTGCATATGCTTGTTTCTCCAACAACTCATACTTTACCTCTGCATCCCTCAAGACCTTACTGAAGAAGGCAACCAACTACTCTTGATCATCAACATTCTTCTGCAAAAGTACCGCTGCAATTGTATCACTGGAAGAAAATGAAAAAATGTAAAATACCTTGGAGAAATCGGGGCTGATCAAACCAGGGGTTGTTGTGATGGCTTCCTTGATGGCATTGAATGAAAATATGGCTGCTTTAGTCCACTTTACCTCAGAGTCTTTCCTCAACATAACAGTGATATGTTTCGTGAGTTCAGCAAAATTCACTATAAACCTTTTGACAAAGTTAATAGTCCCAAGGAAAGACTGAATGTCCTTCTTTGATCTAGGAAGAGACAGATTTTTAATTGCTTCTACCCTCTTTGGGTCAATCTTAACCCCATCAGCTGAGACAATATGCCCAAGTAATTTCCCTTCCTTAAGTGCAAAATTCGATTTTTTCGGATTAAGAGAGATGCCATACCTTCGACATTTCAGAAATGTCCTTCTTAAGTGCTGCAAATGAAGTTTGTGGCTGCTTGAGAAAACAATGATATCATCAAGATAAATCAGGACAAATTTATCTTTCTCTCCAACGAAAGCAATGTCCATTTCCCTTTGGAATGTCGCTCCTGCATTCATCAATCCAAAGGGCATCTTCCCGTACATAAATGTACCCCATGGAGTGGTAAAAGCATTTTTTTCTTTGTCTTCCGGATGGACAACAATCTGGTTGTATCCGAAAAACCCATCAATAAAAGACATCACCTTCGATCCTGACACCTTCTGCAGGATATGCTCCATTTTAGGCAGAGGGTAGTTGTCCTTCCTAGAGCACTTATTCAAATTTCTGAAGTCTATGCAGAGTCTGATCTCCCCATTCTTCTTCCTAACCGGTAAAAGATTTTCAATCCATTCTGAATACCTGAGAGGAATGATAATGCGGGCATCCAATAGTTTCTTAATTTCCCTCTCCATTCCAGGTAGCAAAAGAGGGTTGAAGGATCTAAGCTTCTACCTAAATGGTTTGGTATCTTTATTTAAGGTAATCTTATGTTGAATCACTTCTGTGTCAAATGTCTTCAGGTCATCATACTGCCAAGCAAAGATGTCTGCAAATTCCTTTAGCAATTCTCCATAATCAACCCTTTGTTTTTCAGTCAAATGTGAGGCCAAGTTTACGTGTTTAGGATCTTTCTCACTGGCCACATTATACTGCAAGACATCTGACTCTTTTTCCCCACTTTGCAATTTGACATCCACATCATTTTTATCGAACAACCTTTCCAACGGGACCAAACCTTTAGGAATTCTGTTAGTGGACAGTTGAACTATTTCATGTGCTGCGATTTTACTTTTGAACTTTGGCTCATCAACTTCATGGTCATGTTCATTCTCCTGATCAATCTGCAGATCTGCAAACTCATCTATCACTGCAAGGAATCTAGTGAGTTCAACATCGTCTTCAAAAACCTTCCAAAATTTTACATTATCAGGGAGAGAGGGCTTATATTTAACTTGAATTTTGTAAGTTAATTTATGAGGCAGAGGAGGTATGAATGCACAAGCAGACACAACCAATGAATCAACCAATTCATTCATTGCTCTAGGTACAAATGCAATTTTAAAATCTGAAAATTTTTGAATCACCTTCAACACTTCGTCTCTATATGCCTTCAGTCTGACATGCTTGGCTTGAAAGGACCTGCAATAATCAAATCTGCATCTCCAAACACCTGCAATTTTTTAATGCCCTTCTCCTTGGCTGCATTGAGCCCCAAAAGTAGTGCTTCATACTCATCAATGTTATTAGTCACTTTAAAATCAAGTTTAAAGGACAAATGAGAAGTTTTCTTAGAGGGAGAAATGAATACCACTCCTATTCCAACTGACTCCCTAGTGCAAGCACCGTCAAAGAACATGGTCCAGAGATCATCTTCTGTTGTTTCTGTGGGCTGAACTATGATCTGATCTGTCGGTTTTCTGAGAAGCAATGTATCAGGCAGTGAATCATCAATTTTCAAAATACAAGATCCCATATCTGTGTCGACCGGATAGATAGGATGATTGGATGGATTTTTCTCGTCACTGATAACATATGCCAACTGAGATTCCCTGTAAAGCCTTATGTTCACCCCTCCGAAATAGGGATAGTAGCGTAGGAGAGATCCATTTGAAGAGTACCACCTAATCTCTTCATCCACGATCTCGATAGTAGGCAAACAAATTTTGGAGGTATGTCAGCCAGCACTATATCCATCACCATAGTTTTCATTGATGCTTGGGTCAAGGTCACAGCCAAATCCTTAATCATCCCAAGACATTTGAATTTTTGAGAATCAAAAGAAAAAAGGTCATGATAAGACTTGGTGATCTCCAGCCCAAGCTCATCCATGTCTGCCTTTGGCATCAAATTGTACGAAGCACCGGAGTCCAGCAAACAATTATGCAGTGTTTTCTCATGAATATTTAAAAAGATGTAAAAGGGAGGACAACTTTCATCTCTGTCTTCTACCATTTGGCCCAGAGTAATGGTAGGTTTATCATCATAAATGTTGAGGATATCAACAGAAAGGGATACAGATTGGGGATCTAGAGTTTTAAGAATATCCCTTTTAAACATCTCATTTTTCATCATCTCAACTAGAGGAATAGGAATCTTAATTTTCTGTATTTCAGCCTCGAAATTAAAAGAATATGGAACCTTATCAACAACTTTATCAGAAACCTTTACCTGATTGGAAGGGGCTTCCTGATCCTTTAGTTGTTCAGCAGGAGGCTGACTTTCTGGAGTTTCACGCTTGACAGGGGAAACAGTCTTCTTGGGAGGAGATGATGCTTTCACCTTTGAAGGATTTGCTTGCTAATCCTCTGATGTCTGAACTTTTTGCTTAACAGGGGAAACAGTCTTCTCAGGAGAGGCTGGTGCATCTTGTTGAGCAGCATTAGATTTGGATCTGAGGTTATATCTATTTTTATCTTCTATTGTGAAAATGCCATCACCAAGAAGATCATCTTCTGTCTGTTCAGTCATCAATGATTCCTCATAGTCCTGTTGTGTTAGATAATATTTCCCTGTCTCTTCTCCAACACAATGAATGTCACCTTCTCCATCTTCTTGATCTTCACCATTATCTTCATCCATCACAACATTTTGAAGAGGGACCTTTATCCTCTGATCTTCATTAGAATTCTTTTCTCTTTGCAGGATCTGAGTTGGCTGATTATTCCTTCTGGAGTTATTTGGATTTTGGTTCGGATTTTTGCCTGCAGAATCATAAGTGTTTATTCCCTTCACAGGCTGTTTATTTTCGATCTTGATCTTAGATATCTCAGAGGTTAAAGACTCTAGCATCTTGGCCATTTTATCAAGTTTTGGATCAACATTTGATGAAGATGAGGCTTCATTCTTTGGTCTTCTCCTATCAGAATCTCCTTTCCGTTTATGAGAGGCTAGAATATTAGATTCCACCTCAAGGGAAACATCTTGCATGAGAGATAATGTTGGTGACCTCCTTTCTCTCAACAACAAACATAAATCTGAATCAAAAGCATCAAAATAGGTGATCTTGGAAGAGGCATCCGACGGCTTTATCTCAGCGGGAATTTTTCCATACATCCGGTTAAACCTCTTGGTGAAATCAGAGACTGATTCGTTACTTTGTTTCCTCAAGTTGCCAAATTCTGTGATGTAGTAGACAAAATCTCTTCTGTCACCCCAATGTTTCAGAAAGGTCTCATCCAATTGCTCGATTCCAGCAATGGAACCAGCAGGGAGTTCTTTAAACCATTTCCTAGCATGGCCATCTAGGCTTTGGACAAAGACTCGTGTCCAAACATCTTCTTGTTCAATATTAAGGTTCTCTGCATAATTGTAAAAAGCCTCAATATGTTCTTCAACAGACACATCGCCTTCGCCTGTGAATTTAGGCATATATTTCTGATAGTCTCCCGTTGGCATGGCTGCTACTGGGTTTGGAAATATAAGTGGTGCATACCTAGCAGCCAGGATTTGTTGCATCTTGGTCAAAGGAGGAGGTGGTGTAGCCATAACTGTTAGAGGTGGGGAGAATGATATTTTCTTCTTCAAGTCTTCAACACTGGAGGAATGTGAAAGAGGTGAATCTTCCAATGGGAAAGAGGTCTGATAGGAGGCTCTATAAAAATTTGCAAGCTGGAAAGATAATTTTTCTTCACCCTTAGCAGATATCTCTTGGAGGAGATGTTCAACAACAAGGAGGCTAGTATAAATGTTCAAGTGGTCTTCTTGTTTCTGAGAATGGAAAGATTCAAGGGAAGAAGAACTGTGGCTTCTTTCTAAAGTTTTTTCAATCAAATTATAGTCTATCAATTTTTTATCACTAGGATTTTTCTGTTGATCAAAAAGAGTTTGCTCTTCTACAATATTTACAGTTGTTTTATCATCAGTTTTCTTTGAAAAGAACTCAAATTTTTCTGTAGTAGATTTTCTAGAACTGGAAAGAGGATTACCTTTTGTCTCTGCTCTTGAAGTTTGACCTTGAATCACCTTTCCTTTTCTGAGAATTGATTCTGGATTGGACACTGGTGTGATCGGTGATTCTTGAGGATTCGCCCTAGTACTGATCCTTTTAGGAGCCAGGATGAACTTGTGGAGTCGCCAGATAGATGAGTACAACCAACTGAAAATGTCTAACCTTTGTCTATCATCAAAGATCAACTCTATGTCATATCCCAAGAAAGCAGAGCTTGAATTCCGTCTCCCCGGCAACGACGCCAATTTGTTATCACTCCAAGAAACTCCTTAGGGTTGTAGGCTAAGGATGCTTGGTAACTTAGAAATAATGGTTTTTAGGTGTTTGGGACAATGGGGTATTCAATGATTTGTATAAGAAACAACTCATCACACATCTAAAGATACAGTGCTTTCAGTAGACAATAACCAAATCAAATAATTGAAAGAGAGGATGGAGAATACTATTCTTGATTTGCCAATACAAGTGAAAGTAGGGCCTAATACAAGATAGCAAGGAATCCTTTAGTTTCAAGCCTATGAGTTCAATAAAGAGGTAACAGTCTTTATGAACTAAAATAAACTGAAAGTAAAGTACATAAAATGAAATATGGACAATTCTGGTATTGCAAACTAAAGGAAACTCCACTTTATTTCTGCAAAAAGAGTCTATACAATGGCATAAAATATCTCCCAGTTTGAACCCTTGTTTCATATCAAAAATAGGCATTTATAGCCTCTTACAAACAGATTTACAGATCCTAAAAACATGGATCTGTATTTAATAAAAGTAATTCAAATCTAACTCAACAACTTGAAAATAAAGTCTTAACTACTAAACTTAGAACTCGAACTGTCTTTAATCTCCAAAATTCGCCATCTGCATTCTTCAGCTCCTGGGGTCTGCAATGAATGAAACATGGCAGGACACCTGTCTTGACAGTTGGGTCTCTCCAACATTCATGGTCGATTTTTGAGGAAGTTGTTTTGCATGTGGTTGCTAAAATTCTCTTGAACCTTTGATGCTGAACCCTTTGCATGCGATCTGATAGTCCATTGATGCTCTGGATCTCCTTCATAACCTGTTCAAAATGATTTGTCCCGTCCTTGGCTTCAAAAAATACCTTTCCAGCTTTCAACAACTAACTCGTTTAATATTCCGCAGGTTAGCTATTGAAATTTGCCACTTTCAACAACTAATGGGTCATAAAATATCGCTTTGCGCTGGTGAAAGCCCTGATTGCGCTAAAAATGAGTTTTCACTTTCAAAATTTGGATTTCATCAAAACTCAGTTTACCCTCGATTTCTCACCTTGCATATTAACAACGACTTGAGCAAGTACCTTCAGGTCTGGATGGGATTTTTGTCTTTGCTTTTGTTTCAATCTTCGTATCTGCCTTTTAAGGCATTTGGCCAGCCACCACAAACTATTGTAAATTTTGGTGAGTTTTTGCTTTCTCTTCTTCTCTTTAACACTTTCCCGAGCCAATCTCTCAAACACAACATTGGTTTTAGAGAAGTTATCAGACAACTTCTTATACCTTTCTTTGATCACCCATTCCGAAACCTCTTGCTGGGCGATTACCTCTTTCAGATGCTTGATTTTCTGAGTCTTCTTTGACTTGGAGATTTTTGATGTTTCTCCTTCCTCTGTCTGGGTGAAGGTCTCATAGTTTTGTGCACACTCAGTTGACTGCTCAGGACTTTTGGTGACAGGGCATTGATCTTGTTGCTCTGATTCTGAGTCTGAATAGGGCAATTTAATATATTGGTTCTATTCTCTGTACTCTACTCTATAGGACGCTCTGAGGTCTACTCTGTGGTCTGCTCAAAGTTTAACCTTTTCTTCTACTTGCGGGGCTTCACTCCAGAAATTCTATCTTCTGGAGGTCCTGGCAGGGTCCTTCTTTTTCTTGAACTGCTTTGAGGAGAAGACTGTTTCTTTGAACCTTTTCTTGGTTCATTTGCAGGCTGAGTCTGTGTTTCAAAACCCTCCCAGAATAGAAAGTGATTGATCTAAAAATAGAAGGCTGACTTGTTATGCTATGCAAGCACCCTCTACTTCAATAAAATAAACTTTACAGGACCTTGCTTCATGTGTTAAAATATGCAATATAAACTTATGTGTTAAGTTCATGCTTCTTCTTGTAAATGTTTATGTATGAGAAATTGTTCTTTTAAATGGTTAAATATGTGCTTTAAATGAAAACACAACAACATAACTTGCAGCAAATAAACCATCAAACTCAGAACATTCACAACATGATAAAGGAGTTCACCCCCCTCCGGGCTACATCTCCTTGAGCCTCCATCAATGGACTTGGCTCTCTGGGATTAATTTGGAAAAAGTTCTTTTACAAGATGCTGCTCAACTCCAATGGAAAAACAGACTGTACCATTGAGATCAGAACACATAAAAACCCCAAAAATGACTAATAAAACTCTGAAAATGGATCATGGCTCATCCGGGCATGATCTCTTCTACATGTGGCCATAAGATTCCCTGAGCTTCTCTTTGGAAAAAACACCTATAAAGGTCCTCAATAGCCTCTGAAACCTGTCCCGATGTGTTCATAGCATATCAATTAGCCAAAAATTATTATTCAATCACAGAAAACAAACATAGGCTCACCAAACCATGTCCTCCATCAATGAGGGCTTCAAGCTCCCTAGAGCTTGCTGAAACTTCAATGGTGAAAAACTTGCAGAAGAAGTCTTCAAATGGCCTTGAAAACAATACCAATGGATCCAGCACGTCCAAAAACCCCTAGCTGGGCTTTTACGGCACCTCAATCGGCCAAAAGATGAAGAAGTTAGGCCTCCTCCATTTTCCTCCTTCAAGCTTTCTGAAACTGGTTTGCCAAAACGCACCTTTGTGTGCATGAACCAAGAACACGCTCCAAAATGCGCGTTAAAACCTAGCCCCGCGCATAACCGAAAACCGGTCCAAACTGTAGGATGGTTAGGGCGCCTCCAGCCCCTAACCGCCTAGCACCTGGACACATGGGGTCATACGACCTCAGGCTTTGGCAAAAAGTGTTAACCATTACAAAAACCGTTTGAAACCGGGCCCCGCGCGCTCCTAGTCGAGGTCACATGGTTAACACTATAACCGTGGCTTTGAAAATACAACATAACCCATGCCAACAGTGCGTGCATACCTATATGCGCTATGGTCATATGTCAATGCAAATGTCCACGGGTTTAAAACTTATGTTAACACAAAATGTTCCACGCACATAAGCCGTCGGCTGTAACATATATGTCACGGTCATATGTACTATCCAAACGACCGCGGGCCGGGGCTAAGCCCCGGCTCGACCCCCCGCAAATATTTACAATATTCGAATTCAAATATATATGTCCCCGCATTGTTAACAAGAACTATCATGTGGGCCATTGGTCGGAGGCTTGTTGCGAAGGCGTAGTCGGTGGGGGAGGTCACCGGTTTGAATCCAGCCGACCACAATAATTTTTTATTACACTCGAACCAATAAACCAAACCCGGGGTGCCACGTGGCAACCCATGATTGGGCCACGTGGCACCCAATCATTCGACCAAATAATTTCCACGTGTCATCCGATAAATCGTCCACGTCAACTAACCAGATCATGCCACTTGTCGACCACTAATTGGCCCACGTCACTTTCCGCACGTCGTTTCCGTACGCTCTATCACCTACCACGTCATTCGAGCCACGTCAGATGCTGACGTCATCGTGCCACGTGTCACCCTTCCAGTGGTGACACGTGTCACCTCCGAATTGGTCCAACCGTACGCCCAAAAAGCCAAATCTACCTGACACATGTCATCACCTGGAGCCGCCATGTGTCCTGTACGGACCTGCCACGTGTCCTGTACGGACTGTACGGACTAGTACATTCAGCATCAAAATTTTTCCCTGTTTGGCTTGGCGGACAGATCGCGATATCTTCTCCATACGAACTCCGTTTGACAAAGTAAATATACCGTCAGAATCAGGAAGACGAGACGGACGCAATGGAATAGTTTTTGTTGCATTCCGAGCACTTTGAAAATTGAGCAAAATTTGATCCCCTGATCTAGATTTTGATCACACCTTCCCACTGAAAGGATTTTGGACCCACAAAATCTTATCTGTCTGCTTTCAAGTTATATCAAAATCTTTTCGACAATCACCTGAATACTTTGACATGCCGTGCACTGCAACTGACTATGTCCTTCAACCACTGCTCTCTGGTTGCTGCTGACCCACTGCTCTCTCTGTGCTTGGAAGACTGCTAACCTTCCCACTGAGAATCAAGTCCCTCTTTCGAACTCTTTGGCGTCAACAAAATCAACTCTCCAATGGCTGCAAAAACCTTCCTGCGACATCTTGTCACAAGCCAAGAAAACCATCAATCTTGAAAACAAATTTACAAGATTGAAAAATGATGCCAACAAAATCTTTTGTTCTTTAAACAAACTGTCGCATCTTGTACTTCATCAAAGCACATGGTGTTTTCCTGCATCTCGGTGCACTCAAAATCAACTTTCAAGTAAACAAACACCATCGACTAAACACAAGTCGAACAACACGATCGACATACATAGTCGTCAGACAATCATCAACACCAGTCGAGACTCATTGAAACATCAACCTTCCCAAACTGACAAGTCGACAAACATGATACATAATCATGTAACAATCATGAATCACTCATGATGAACCATCACCAGGGTCACTGCTTATACATACATAAAAACAAATGCATGTTCATGACTCTTCAACTCTCCTTCCAGTACAAACATAAGTACAACCCCAAAACATATGGGTACTTAAGAGTTGAATACAAGAAATATAAATGGTTGCAACTTATCATGCTTCCCATAAATGCACACATAACACTGAAAAGTGCATTTACAACAGAAAAACCCAAGCCTCACTTGCTCAAGAAATCCAACCATTTCTTACCAATCCAACTCAACGGTGACTTTTTCTACTGGACATCGTCCTCTTGTGAATCATCTTGACTCACATCGATGATGGAATCTCCTCTTCCATTCTTACCAATCTCTTTATCCAACTGCTTCTTAGGCCGTGGATGAATAGTTGGATGCAACGTCCAACATTGGTCAACGAGATGACCTTGCTTCTGACAATGAGTGCAAATCTTTTGCATCCTCTTTTCACGCTGCGTTTGCTTATAAATTTTCCTGAAATTGGCCAATCTTTTCCAACACTTTGAAACATGATGGTTATACAAACCACAATATGTACAAGGATTCTTTCTTCCAAATTTATCATGCATAACATAATCAAATGCAAATGAATGATAAGCAGAATTATACCTTGAACATTCACCTTTATCGCCCCTTTGAGGAGGTGAATTTGAAGAGTTACAAGATCTCCTTTGAAGACCAACAACAGTGTTCTTGTCCTCATCACTGTCATAACTCTTTTGTTTCACACATTCGCATTCATCTTGAACACAAGCCTTGCATGATGGAGGGATTGAACTTTCAACAAAAGTTCTTGAACTTTCACCTTTAAAGCCTTCTTGAGGAGGTGAACTTGAAACAAAGTTTATCCTTGGAACTTTTTCCCTTGTCTCCTTGAATTTGGAATTTGCTCCATCTTGCCGTTCATATCCAAGACCACAAAACTTGGGTCTTTCTTCAACAAGAATAGGCTCAACAATTCCTTGTGCATGCTTGCCCAAACCTTTACCTTCATAGCCCATTTTTAACAACAACTTGGACCCTATTCCTCTTGTGTGACTTTCAAAACCACCAAAACATTCATCTTTAGAGGAATTAGAAGATAAACTAACACTGCATACCTTATGTTCATGCATGTACTTGGTAAGGGTTTCCTTTGCCTCATGGAGTTGAATCTCCATCTCATGCAACCTTTGCAAAAGCTGGTCTTTCTCCTGCTTCATGACCATCAACTGTTCTTCAAGAACAATGCGCACATTCCTATCTTCACACATCTCTTTCATCAAATCTCTCATGATTATAATTTCTTCTTTAGATAATGAAAATGTATGAGAACTATCAATACTTGAAGCTTCTGCCATCCTTACAAGATATCAAACTTCACAAAAAACTTGCACAAAAACCAATAGCTAAATATCAAGCTATCAATGGCAAACACATGAGAAAAACAAACTTGTGCTCTGATACCACCTGATCTGAAAATAAAAGGCTGACTTGTTATGCTATGCAAGCACCCTCTACTTCAATAAAATAAACTTTACAAGACCTTGCTTCATGTGTTAAAATATGCAATATAAACTTATGTGTTAAGTTCATGCTTCTTCTTGTAAATGTTTATGTATGAGAAATTGTTCTTTTAAATGGTTAAATATGTGCTTTAAATGAAAACACAGCAACATAACTTGCAGCAAATAAACCATCAAACTCAGAACATTCACAACATGATAAAGGAGTTCACCCCCCTCCGGGCTACATCTCCTTGAGCCTCCATCAATGGACTTGGCTCTCTGGGATTAATTTGGAAAAATTTCTTTTACAAGCTGCTTCTCAACTCCAATGGAAAAACAGACTGTACCATTGATATCAGAACACATAAAAACCCAAAAAATGACTAATAAAACTCTGAAAACGGATCATGGCTCATCCGGGCATGATCTCTTCTGCATGTGGCCATAAGCTTCCCTGAGATTCTCTTTGGAAAAAACACCTGTAGAGGTCCTCAACAACCTTTGAAACCTATCCCAATGTGTTCAGAGCATATCAATTAGCCAAAAATGATTATTCAATCACAGAAAACAAACATAGGCTCACCAAACCATGTCCTCCATCAATGAGGGCTTCAAGCTCCCTAGAGCTTGCTGAAACTTCAATGGTGAAAAACTTGTAGAAGAAGTCTTCAAATGGCCTTGAAAACAACACCAATGGATCCAGCATGTCCAAAAACCCCTAGCTGGGATTTTACGGCACCTCAATCGGCCAAAAGATGAAGAAGTTAGGCCTCCTCCATTTTCCCTCTTCAAGCTTTCTGAAACTGGTTCGCCAAAACGCACCTCTGTGTGCATGAACCAAGAACACGCTCCAAAATGCGCGTTAAAACCTAGCCCCATGCATAACCGAAAACCGGTCCAAACTGTAGGACGGTTAGGGCGCCTCCAGCACCTAACAGCCTAGCACCTAGACACATGGGGTCATACGACCTCGGGCTTTGGCAAAAAGTGTTAACCGTTTCAAAAACCGTTTGAAACCGGGCCCCGCGCGCTCCTGGTCGAGGTCACATGGTTAACAATATAACCATGGATTTTAAAATACAACATAACCCACGCCAACGGTGCGCGCATACCTATATGCACTATGGTCATATGTCAATGCAAATGTCCACGGGTTTAAAACTTATGTTAACAAAAAAAGTTCCGCGCACATAAGCCGTCGACTGTAACATATATGTCACGGTCATATGTACTATCCAAACGACCGCGGGCCAGGGCTAAGCCCCGGCCCGACCCCCCGCAAATATTTACAATATTCGAATTCAATAATATATTTCCCCGCATTGTTAACAAGAACTATCATGTGGGCCGTTGGTCGGAGGCTTGTTGCGAAGGCGTAGTCGGTGGGGGAGGTCACCGGTTCGAATCCGACCGACCACAATAATTTTTTATTACACTCGAACCAATAAACCAAACCTGGGGTGCCACGTGGCAGCCCATGATTGGGTCACGTGGCACCCAATCATTCGACCAAATAATTGCCACGTGTCATCCGATAAATCGTCCACGTCAACTAACCAGATCATGCCACTTGTCGACCGCTAATTGGCCCACGTCACTTGCCGCACATCGTTTCCCTATGCTCTGTCACCTGCCACGTCATTCGAGCCACGTCAGATGCTGACATCATCGTGCCACGTGTCACCCTTCCAGTGGTGACACGTGTCACCTCCGAATTGGTCCAACCGTATGCCCAAAAAGCCAAATCTGCCTGACACGTGTCATCACCTGGAGCCACCACATGTCCTGTATGGACCTGCCATGTGTCCTGTACGAACCTGCCACGTGTCCTGTATGGACTATATGGACTGGTACAGTCAGCATCAATTTTTTTGCATGTTTGGCTTGGCGGACAGATCGCGATATCTTCTCCATACGGACTCCATTTGACAAAGTAAATATACTGCCGGAATCAGGAAGACGAGACGAACTCAATGGCATAGTTTTCGTCGCATTCTGAGCACTTTGAAAATTGAGCAAAATTTGATCCCCTGATCCAGATTTTGATCAGTGATCCCAGCTCCTTCCCTGCTGTTTTAATTCCTCCAGGATGATCAATTTTATGAGGCCGAAGTGGCACAAAGTACTTTTCATGCTCAAGGGTTGAGCCCTGATCTTCTTCCAAACCTTAGTCAAACTCTTATGTAGGAAAAAAGGTAAATTGAGGGGAGTCTTGCTTGTGAAATGGTCCAGGAGTTTGAAGTGATACATCATGAGTTTATCATACCTGCCCTCCGAGGTAATGTAGAGTTGGATGCCTTTGAACAACTGATACCATTCTTCTTCTAGATAGGAAACCAGCATACCCTTTTTCCATGCCTTTTGCTTGAACTCTTCTTTCAAATAAGCTTTGAAATTCAAATTTTTGGGGGCAGTGGTTTTGAACCAGCTCTGGCCCATTCTTGGTAGGCTTGTTGCTGCAGCAATGGAAGCTTCATCTACTCTTATTTCCATGGACCCAACACGAGCTTTGTTCCCATCGAAAGTCTTGGCAAAGGCTTCTGCTGTAGACTAGTGGCAACCATTTTGCAACCTCTCAACGAATTCAATACACCCTGCCTTTAAAAAATGTTTCTGGACTTCGGGATGTGTTTGTAAAAAGGACAGGCTATCCAAATCGCTCCTGAGTAGAGAACCACTGCGTCTCCTCTCCATTCTGTAGCTCGAAAATCTAAACAATTCTGTATATTAACCCCTGCAACTGTTGTTCGAGCCGAGGTTCTACGTTGTTGAAAGCACTTCGGGAGTCGACTCTATTTTAAAACATTTGAAACTTTAATAGACCTCCGTAAACAGGGTGTGATATGGAAGTAATGCCTTGATTTGATGTTGTCATCATGACAGTACATCCTCTATACCTGCACCACTGAATTTGAACTTGCCATCCCTGATGCCATGATTATGGAGCGTGAGTTTCTGAGTCGGATCCAAGATGTAATCCGACTGGGACGTGGAATTCGAATTTAAATGATTACCCACTTTCACGAGCGTGTCCTTTTGATCGCATGGTGTGATTCGATCATATAATGATTTTATTTTGAGACGTGTATAAGCGCACGTGATTCCCTCTTTCTCCAACCATCAGCCCATGGAACACGCCCCTCAGTTGTAGAAACTTACCACTTTCATCAGCGCACGACCTTGTAAAAACCGCTCCATAGTTGTGGAAAGTCTTCACTTTCGCCAGCGCACGACCCGCGACACTGCTTCTTTGGATACCTTGGAATTCAACACTTTCACCAGCGCACATACCTATGAGAGACGCTCCTTAACTGCCAAAAGTCGCCACTTTCCGCAGCTAACACTCATCTTTTGGACACACGTTAGCTGTTGAAAGTGAATTATAAAATTTTTGAAAAGAAGACTTTTATGGGTCATATTATTTTCTTAGACAAAAACCGAAACCTAAGTTTTGCAACTAGAAAAACTCAAAAATGAATTGGGGAAACTACCAATAGCCATGCTATCCACCACAAAATGTGACCAAAGGAACGGGTTCATTTTGGGAGCTAACAGGTTCAACCCTGGGACATTGGATCGTTACACCTCCCGCTGTGTTAAATAAATGATTAAAGATGTATCACTAATTAATTTTGAAATTTTCCATGTTGGTAATCATGGTTAGAGGATGTAGGGGAAGTAGACAATATGGACCTGGAGGAAGAGGTGTGACACCTTCGATAATATCCACGTCAAAGGGGTATAACCCCCAAGGAGATGAACATACTATTGAGCAGGAGTAAGTTGTTGTGGGAGATGTGGTAGGTATGATGAGATCCTTCTAGAGGATGTTAGAGTTGTTGATCAACTTCCTGGATCAAGATGAGGGAAGATAGTCTATGCCCAATGAGGGTTCACAATGCACACCAGCTGGTAGTATTAGTATACACAAAGAACTTGAGAAAGTGAAGTTTCTCAATTTCTGGGGTGCCAAAAATGGATTAGCCACCGAGGCATGGTTGGAGACCATGGAAATGTGCTTCACACTTCATGATTACACCTCCAACATGAAGGTCCATGTTGTAACATAGGTCTGCACCCCTTCCCTTTTCCCTCCTTTACCATATGCACCCATCAATTCCATGTTTTTGTGGTTGATTTCTTAGCCTCTTCTCCATTTTTCTACATAATCTTCATGGCCCCTGCTCGACTTAAATTATTTTGTGTAATGATCCCAAGCCAAATTCTTCCTTGGAATCACTAACTACTACTAATTTATTGAGTTATTAAGTGCATACAAGATTCATTAACACATGGAGATCACAATATATTCAAGATGTAGAAGCACAAGAAAAGATCTGACCTTTTTATTATGAGCAATGTAAGATCAATACAATAGATGGCCGATCTGGCATAAACCTCAGTTGGCCATACAAGCAATAGATATGAGTTGCTACAAAATTCTCCTGACAATACAAAATAAGCCTCCAAAGGCTGGATATACAATGAAGACTAAATCAAACAGATCTGAGTCGTACCAATGCTCAACCTCCAAGCTGGAAAGTGCCACATCCTGCTAGAATGTTGAAGCCCTGGATAATTCTTCCCTGCTACCAAAAGTGTCCAAACATCCCGATAAATATGCCAAATGATAGATCAGGCAACTGTAAGGAAAATCCAGATGTCCAAATTCCCAAATCCACTCTCAAACCCCGTAGATCTGAATTCTCCACTGACTGGTGTGCCCCACTCGATGACTGAAACCCTAGCTGGTTCGGCCCTGATGAAGGAGGCCTCCAAATGATCTGAAACTCTCCAAGAATATATATTGGGCTATGAGAATCCCGTGGGAGAATTTTCGGGCTCAGATCTCAAGCAGATCTCCCTAGATCTGAGTTTTACTGAATCACATGACATCCCCTATGGCTCCACGATGTCCCAATCTACAGAAAAATATAGAATGATGATAAGCCTCCAAAAAATGCCTCAAACTGATGGTCCTGCCCCTACAAACAAAACCCAACTGTCGGAATGGCCCCAGGCCCTCAGGATAAGATGGATCGAACCTCCCTCGATAAGATGGCCCTGAGACTAGAATGGTGTGGAGGAGTCTTTCATCCCCGAGACCAAGCTGTGGAACAAGGTGAGTGGATATTTCACCACTGATTTGTTCACAAGGGTTTGTACATCAAAACCCCCAAACTGAATGCTCAAGAGCAATAGCAAATGCTAATCCAAAACCAGAATGAATAATAGATGCACCCCAGCCTCTTACTTATACTTTTCCTTCTAATTCTCTGTTGAGTTAGGTTAACTCCCAGGGTTAATATTCTATTCTTCTGTTGAGTTATCTTTTACTCCTTTATCCTTTTCCTTTCTTAAGTCAACTTAAAAATATAACTTTTAACTTCTTGACTTTTCCCCCCTCAGTGTGAGACTATGACCTAGTGGGGGTGCCCAGGCCACTGAGTCTCCTCATCACCTCTCTAAGAGGTGGGGGACATTACAGTCTCCCTTTCTTGAAATTGCTTTTCCTCAAGCAATTCCAAACCTGCTTCTTTAACCATGTGCTCCTGCTCCCAAGTGGCATCCTCAATGGGTAAATCCTTCCACCTGATCAAATACTCCTTGATGCTTCGGTTTCAGAGCCTCTTCTCTCTGACTTCTAACACCTCCTCTGGAATCAAAACAAGATGTCCCTCCTCATCCATGGGAGGCAATGCCTCAATAGGCCTGATGTGTTGATCGAGGGTTTTTTTAAGGCATGAGACATGGAAGACATTGTGAATTTTGCTACCCTGTGGAAGCTCCAGCTCATAAGCTACTGCCCCTATCCTCTTGCTGACTCTGTAAGGTCCAAAGAAATGTGGTTGTAGTTTCTCCACTCTACTTCTCTTAATGGAGGCCTGCCTGTATGGTTGCAACCTCAAATAGACTAAATCACCAACCTCAAAGGTACGATCAACTCTGTGCTTGTCTGCTTGGACATTTTGTTGGTTTTGTGCCCTCTGTAAATGATCCTTCAATTCCCTGAGAATGTCTTAGCTCTGTTGTATCCAATCCTGTACCATCGGAGCCCTGCTATCACCAAATGCAATCTCCACAAATGAGGAAGGATCATAGCTATATAAATCTATGAAGGGTGACATGCCAATGGACATATGTTGGGTGGTGTTGTAGCAATATTATCCCAAATGTAACCATCTGACCCATGATTTTTGTTGTCCTACTACGTAGTTTATGAGGTAACCTTCCACCCATTTGTTGACTATCTCAGTCTGACCATCCATCTGAGGGTGATAGCTAGTACTAGGAGTCAATGTCGTACCCACTAATCTGAACAACTCCTGCCAAAACGTACTCATGAATTTGTTATCCTTGTCACTGATGATGGTTTTGGGTAGGCCGTGTAGTCTGAACACCTCTCTGAAAAATAATTCGGCCACCTGTGTTGCACTGAAGTTTGTGGCTATGGGAAAAAAGTGTGCAAACTTTTTCAACCTGTCTACCACCATGAAAATGCAATCTTTCCCCTATGCTCTAGGCAACCCGGTGATGAAATCCATGGATATACTTTCCCACTTGTGCTCTGTAATAGGTAGGGGCTGCAATAGTCTTGCAGGGTGTGTGTGCTCATCCTTGTTTTCTTGGCATGTAGTGAATTCTTTGACATGCTTCATCACATCTTCCTTGAGGCCTTTCCATGCAAACCTCTCTCTCACCTGCCTGTATGTCTTACTGATGCCCCGATGCCCTGCTACTGGTGAGTTATGACATGCATGCAGGATCTTAGCTTTGAGAGCTGATCCAGGAACTAAAAATATCCAGCCTTTATAATAGATGAGGTCATTTATGACCCTGAAGTTGTCATCCTGTATTTTCCCATCCAACAGTTGACAAGTGAACTGATCCTTTGCATATTCCACTATCAAGTTTTCCTTCCAGTCGACTGACATACCAGACATGGCAAAAATTGATGGCCTTATGGATAATGCATCGGCCACTGCGTTGTTCTTCCCTTTGATGAATTCAATGTCAAAGTCGTAGGCTTGTATTTTGGTTACCTATTTTTGCTGTCTTTCATTCAAATCCTTCTGCTCCAATAGATATTCAAGACTGTTATGGTCTGATTTGACCACAAACCTTGCACCTACCAAATATTGTCTGAATTTGGCTAGTGCATGCATGATAACCAACATTTCTTTGTCGTAAATGCTGTAAAGTAGTTCAGGACCCCTGAGTTTCCATCTTTCATAGGCAAGGGGGTGCCTGTTCTGCATCAACATGGCCCCTATACCTTCCCCCGAGGCATCACACTCCAAAGTGAAGGGTATGCCGAAATCAGGAAGAGCTAGAACTGGACAGGTGCTCATGACCTCTTTCATTTTCTCCATCGTGACTTGGGCCTCATCATTCCATTTGAAGGACCCCTTTTTGGTCAGGCCAGTCAAGGGTGCGCATAGTTGAGAAATCCCTTTGTAAAATTTCCTATAGTATGTGCATAGGCCCAGGAATCTCCTCAGTTCTGTGAGTGTTTTTGGAGTAGGCCATTCCCTAATGGCTGTTATTTTCTCCTGGTGTACCTGTACCCCTTTTGCCCCTATGATGTGTCCCAAGTAAATCACTTCTGTCATTCCAAACTCACACTTGGATTTCTTGGCGTATAGTGACTGTTCTTCCATGATTGACAGGATTTGGTCCACATGTCGAAGGTGTTCCTCCCAGGTCTTGCTGTAAATGAGAAATCCATCAAAGAATACCAACAAGTGTTTCCTCAGCTGTTTGTTGAACACATGGTTCATGGAAGACTGAAATGTGGCTGGGGCATTGGTTAACCCAAAGGGCATCACCAAAAACTCATAATGTCCGTAGTGACACCTAAAGGCTGTTTTTGAGATGTCCTCCTCCCTCATCTTGATTTGATGGTAGCCTGAGGAAAGATCAATTTTTGTGAAATATATAGCTCCATGCAGCTCATCTAGCAACTCATCAATCCTGGGTATGGGATACTTGTTTTTGATCGTCTTTTTATTCAAAGACTGGAAGTCAATGCACATTCTCATCGTTCCATCCTTCTTCTTCATCAAGACTACTAACGAAGTAAATGGGCTTGAACTTGGTCTGATGTGTCCCATGTCTAGAATATCCTTGATGGCCTTCTCTATCTCGTCTTTATACTTCTTGGGATGCCTATAGGGTGTGGTGATAACAGGCTTAGCCCTGGCTTATAGCTCAATGATGTGCTCAAACCCCCTGTCTGGTGGCACACATGGAGGAATCGGCCCAAACACTTTCTGGTGCTTGTCAAGGATTCTTTTGATCTCTGGTGTGTAATGCACCTTTCCCTTCTCATCCACCCATGTTGAGACCTTACATTCCGTTGCATATACAATTTCTTCCCTTCTAAAGATGGCTTCCATCCTCTTGGCCGTGACCACTCTGGTAGAGTTACCGGTCATGCCTCTGAGCACAACCTTTCATCCTCCTTCCTCCACAAAGAAAATTTCCATGGTATTGTAATTTGTGGTGATGGGTCCTAAAGTGCTGAGCCATTATACCCCTAGGATGATGTTGGTATCGGGAATATCCATCACATACACATCCTGAACTAACTCATGCCTTCCCAAAGTGAGTTTCATACCTGGTATGTATCTGTTACAGGGCATAGTACTACCACCTGCTACCTCCACTTTGAATCCTTCAAACTCTACTGTAGGTATGTGCATCCTCTTTAGTAATGCTACATCAATGAAATTGTGGGAAGCTCCTCCATAAGTCAGAACCGACACTCTCTATCCTTGTAAGACCCCTCTCATCCTGAAGGTGTTGAACTTGGGTACCCCACTGATAGATGCCAACGTAGCCTTCTCTCTAGCCGCATAGTCTAGTTATGGAACCTCATCTTATGCTGCCTCTAACGTTTCAGCCTCCATGTTTTGTATCTGACCATACTCATCCTCTTCTTCGTCATCTGAAGTGACCTCAATGTAATGTACCTGTCCTCGTCCCATGCACTTGTGTGAGGGATTCCATGGCTCCTTGCATGTGAAGCATAGTTACTTCCTTCTCAGTTCCCTCCTGGTGTTGTCATCTATTCTGCCACGACCCTTGTCATAACCCTTAGGGTCACATCCTCCCTGGTTTATTGGAGGCCTTTGATCTCTTCCACCATTGTTAAGAGGTGGTCTGGGTATTAATTTTGGTTTAGCAGCTAGACCGAGATCCCTCGTCTTCCAAATGGCTTCCTGTAGGCTGGTAGGCTTGAAGGCCTTAACCCAACTCTTCAAGGGTTCCATCAATCCTTCTGTAAAGAGCATCATGAGCCTGGTTGGGGACATATCTTGCACCATCACTTCCAACCTCTGGAACTCATCAATGTATGCCTCAACCGTACCTATTTGCTTGAGTTGGGTGAGCTCCCGGAAATGTAACTCAGGATCTCCTAGATCAAATCTATCAATGAGCCTCTGAGTGAATTCTGTATAGGATACAATCTGG
>ML782935.1:618735-706908 GCA_009831015.1 Picea engelmannii
TCTGTTCAAGTGCTATTTCTGTTGCTATTTCGTATATCATTTCTGTGTATTGTGAAGATTATGCTGGATATTTCACTGTTATTCTGTTATTTCTAGCATTTCGTTTTTGTTCTGCATATTTTATATATCTGGTATCTTGCATGAAGGAGTTACAAATGCAGATTGGAGAACTTCTGAAGAAGGAGTAAATACACCCAAGTGTGTCACCTTGGGGTTCCCCAATCTTGTTCGTGAAGAAGAAAGATGGGACATTGTGTTTGTGCATCGATTTTAGACAACTGAACAAGGTAACTATAAAGAACAAGTATCCTCTACCAAGGATCGACGATCTCTTTGATCGTTTGAAGGATGAAAAGATATTCTGAAAGATATATCTCAGGTCAGGATACCATCAGGTAAGGATTAAAGAGGAAAATGTCAACAAGACCGCCTAAAGGGCAAGGTACGGTCATTACGAGTTCACAGTGGTGCCATTTGGGTTATCAAATGCACCGACTATTTTTATGTTCTTAATGAATGGTGTTTTTTGAGAATATTTAGACAATTTTGTCATTGTCTTTTTGGATGAAATCCTTGTATATTCCAAGTTAGAATAAGAGGATGAGCATCATTTGAGGATGGTGTTGCAAGTTCTAAGAGAACATAAGATGTATGCCAAATTGAGAAAGTGCTCATTTTATCAAAACAAAATTCACTATTTGGGGCATATCATATCTGAAGAAGGGATAACAGTAGACCCTAAAAAGATTGAGGCCATTAAAGGCTAGAAAACACCTAATAATGTGAAAGAATTCAGATCCTTCATGGGTCTACTGGGCTACTATAAAAGGTTCATTGTAGGTTTTTTGAGAATAGCTCATCCCATCACTTCCTTGCAAAGGAAGGGGAAGAAGTTTCAATGGACAACAAAATGTGAAATGAGCTTCCAATAATTGAAGAAGCTGGTAACCCGTTCTCCAATTGTGTGGATTGCCGATCCAAATGAATATTTTGTGGTTTGCACATATGCGTGTAAAGAAGGACTTGGTGGATTCCTAAGTCAAAATGGATTTGTAATATGTTTCGAGTCCATAAAATTGAAAGAGCATGAAAGGCTCTATTCCACTCATGATTTGGAGTTGGCAGCCATAGTGCATTCTTTGAAGAAGTGGAGGCACTACCTCATGGGAAAGAGGTTTGAGCTAAGGATAGACCATAATGGTCTAAAGTATTTGTTTGATCAACCTACTTTGAATGCTAGGCAAAGCAGATGGTTAGAATTCCTCAATGAATATGACTTTGATATAAACAATATCAAGGGGAAAGATAACAAAGTGGCTAATGCAAATTGGTTTTGCAGTACATGGAATTGGCAACAAAATTACAACAAGGTAAAATACAGGATAAAGTTCAGGATTATGAACTGGGAATTGATGGAATTCTCTTATAAAGAAACATAGTTTATGTACCCAATTATCCTGAATTGAACAATGCGATTTTAAAAGAAATGCATAATGTACCTTATGCAGGACACCCATGATATCAATAAACAGTTTTAGCAGTCAAGAGCCAATGTTATTGGCCAGGCATGAAGAGGGAGATTGCTGATTTTATTGCCAAATACTTGAAGTGTCAAAAGGCAAAGGCTGAACATAGACACCTAGCTGGTTTGCTACAACCATTACCCATCTTTGAGTGGAAATGGGAAGTTGTAACAATAAATTTCATCATAGGATTTCCCAGAACAAGCAAGCAACATGATGCAATCATGGTGGTGGTAGAAAAGATTACTAAAGCTGCCCATTTTATCCCATTGAAGACTACTCACAAGGAAACCAATGTTGTTGATATTTATATGAGGGAAGTAGCACGCTTGCATGTCATACACAAGACAATTGTGTCTGACAAAGACCCAAAGTTTACCTCAAAGTTTTGGAAGGGGTTATTCAAAGGGTTTAGAACAAATCTCAACTTCAACACAACATATCATCCTAAGACGGACGAGAAAATAGGAAGGGTGAACCAAGTGATAGAGGATATGCTAAGGATGTATGTGATGGTCAAACCATCTAAATGGGAATATTATCTACACTTGGTATAATTTGCCTACAACAATGGGTATCAAGCATCACTGAATATGAGCCCATTTGAAGCACTTTATGGAAGAAAGTGCAACACCCCAGTAAGTTGGGACAACCCATCTAATAGGGAAGTGGTTGGACCAGATTTTCTCAAGGAAATGGAAGAGAAAATGATGAAGGTTAAAAATAATTTGAAGGCTTCCTAAGACATGCAAAAAATGTATGCTGATAAGAACATAAATCATAAGAAATTTAAAGTAGGGAATCATGTATTCTTGAAAGTGAAGGCCAACAGAAGTTCCCTGAAGCTGGGAAACTGTTCCAAGTTGGCAACCAAATATTGTGGCCCATTTGAAATCCTAGAGAGGATTGGTCTGGTAGCTTATATGCTTGCATTACCTGCATCTATGCCTATACATAATGTATTTCATATGTCATTGCTTAAGAAATACATGCCCGATGCTAATCATGTTATTGATTGGAATGTGATTCAGGTGGAGCAAGAAAACACTTTTCAGGTGCATCTAGTGTGCATACTGGAACGGAAAAGCTAGCACCTATGGAATCAAGCCATAGGGATTGTAAAAGTCAAGTGGACCTGGTATGGTCCTGAGGACATAACATGGGAGCATGAAGATGCTATGTGGGAAGAGTACCCACATATTTTTGAAGATTTTGGAAATCTTGTTGTTGTTGTGTAAATACGTTGCACTGAGGACGGTGAAAAAATAAGGGGAGGGGATTGTAGCACCCCAAGGCCAAGCCCCTACTAAATTGTAATTATGTTTATAGGCTAGTGAGCGAAGTGCTTATAAGATGGAATACTTATGTGTTTATTAGGCCGAAGAGCCTAGATGCTAAGGCTATTGAGCCTGATTTTGTATATGTAAATACAGACATCATTAATAAAATTACACCGCTGTGTGTAGAATGACCACGAAGAAAGAGTTATGGGGGACTAAGCTCCACTAGGTAGGGTAAGGGAAGGGACTAAGTGTCTAGGAATAGGGGCTAAGCTAGAGGGCTTACCTCTAAAGGGATAATATTATATTATTATTTCCAAAAGGCTAAGGTTGACATAATCTATGTTGTCTTAAGTTCTTGGGTAAAGGGAATGAGTGTTAAGTGGATCTCATGCAGCTTCAGGAAGACATGTGTCAACCTGGGCACATGCAGTTATATCTAGGAAAGCTAGACCATTGGGGTTCACTCGCCATTCTTGCTATTTTCGCCATTCTTGCAAGTCTTCCATACTCCCCACAGATTCATGCATTGAGCCATTTCCTTCATCACAGATCCCTGCATCATTCTCGCACCCCTAGAACCTGCAAGAACTTTAAGCTACCTCATACCTTTCGTGTGAAGCACAACGTACCTGTACTTTTCTTGAGCCATATCGTACCTTAACGGTTTATTGTTGCTACCAAAGAAGTTCCTTGACTAAGTGTGGCTTGATTCCATCATATGATCTATACCAATCTTTGTTTTTTCCATGACCCTTACTTGAATTGACTTAGGAGCTGGAATGAAGAAGCAGGTTGTCAGGCCTATGGGTTTGAAGAGGTGGGTTGTCAGGACCGTGGACTGAAGAAGCAGGTTGTTAGGCCTGTAAGAAACTCTCTCCAGGTGAGAGAGGTTGTTGGGGAAGTGAATTTTCCCAGATGGAGATTGAGATATTGATTGAACATTTTATTACTGATATAATATTACAAATGAGTATTTATTTCTTGCATTGAAATTTTTTGTTGATTTCTTGCTTGAATAGTTGTTCCCAAAATGGATTTCCAAGTAAAAGACTCTTATTTGCATTAAAGTAGTATGAATAATATTTCTTGAATAAATATATGTTCTTTCTCTTTGTTGTGGTCATATTTTTCATGGAAGGGATGATTAAGAAACCACCTCACTGTCTTGATAAGTTTATTTGCAACAAGAGAGTAATGAGAAAGTTGAAATGGCTTATGAAATATTTTTGAGTTGGATAAGAAAATTGTTTTCCATTCAAATAATAGTTGCTTATGCATTTGCGTTAATCCCTTTGAATGTTTTTAAGAGCTTGAAAACATTTTGAGCACTCATGGTGCTGCTCACTAGTGAAATAAATGCTCTCAAGAATCAATATCTTTTCTAGTAACAAATATTTTTGGCAGCAAGAAAATGAGAAAGTTGAAGCCACCAGTAAAAGACCTTAGATTTCACTATTAGCAATTTTACATGCAAGGAATAGTTTTATGCATTGGCTTGGATGGCCTTGGACACTTTGAAGAGCTAGAAACCCTTTGAACACTCGTGTTTTTACTCATCTAGTGAAAGGAGTGCTTTGAAGAATACATTTATTTTGTTTTAACAACTTATTTGTAGTGAAGAAATGAAGAGGATTCAAATTTAGCTTGCTGGAATTAGTGAATTCAGTAAGCAAACTATTTCACATTTATGAAAAAATTTCCGCAATTACTTTAAAGACTAATCTTGTGCTTTACAAGAACTAAGTTTTAAGAAGATCAAAAGCCCTTTCTGTTCTTTGTGCACTCATGATTGTTTATTTATTGGTTTAATGAGTGCTTTGAGGAAAAAACTTATGTGTAAGAACAAATTCATAGGAAAATCAGCTTGTTGAATTTGCATGAGCTTCTCTTAATGTTTTGATAGTCTTAATAGCTTAATGAATCTCATACTTTGCCTCAACAAGTGCCTTCTTGAGAACTTGAATAACATTGGTAACTCTTGCCTTGGATCATTTTATGGCTGCCTTTGACAATCACATTCTCTGTTGAGGTGTGCTTAAGTTTGATACTCTTCATTTTGATTTTTCTTCAAGTATTAAATTTCTTGTTGCATATTTTGGGAGGAAAGGATGCTATGTTTGTCTCTATATCCCAGTGGGAAGCCTCTTTCAAATGAGCACTTAAGTTTCCAAGTTTCTTTTGATATTCTTGTTGAAGCATGAATTGTTTTGGTTACATATTTTTAATGCTAACTTGGAGCTAAGAACAAGTCTCACATTCACTAAAGGAAATCAAGCTAATGCATCTCATACCTAGTTATCTAATTGCTTCCTGTAAATTGGAGAATGAATAACTTGAAAGAATTCTTGAACATTTTTCATCCCTATGCTTTGGCAAATTTCAGCTCTCAATTTGAAAATGCAATAAGTACATTTAGAGGAAACTTGTTGTCAAACGTCTTCGACAATTAAACAAATATCAGAGAAGGAAGAAACATGATTTGATATCTAAAACATGGAGAAAGAAGGATTTAGATTTGTCTCGGATCTTTAGCGTTCTCTTATGTAGTAAAGAAGTGATCTTGATGAGTACTTTGCCACATTTTCATGTTCATTAATTTTTAACTCTCAAGATTGTTAGTTAGTATGCCTTTGTTGCTTGATGGTTTCAATCTTGGACTACATTGATTAACTTTACTGAATATATTATCCCATTAAATTTACTTGATGGTTTCAATCTTGGAGTACATTGTTGCTTGATGGTTTCAATCTTGGACTATATATTATCTACATAAGTAGAGGATCATTTACTAAAGGACCAAGACACCTTCATCCAAGAAGACTAAACATGAAGATGGTCTCCCAGATACACAAGTTTTAAAATCAAGAGAAAAAAAGACCTATAATGTGCAATTCATCGATTGCATTCTATGAGGCAAACGAATGCCCAAGCCATTGTCAAGTCCGCAAGCACTAGAACACAATTTTAGTGAAAGTTCACATTGATGAAAAATATTGTGATTTCAATTTTTTATTTATTTTAAATATGTCACATCATCATGTATGGAATGAGGACAAAAGTTTGCAGAGTGGGTTGGCCAAGTTGGATAGGTAGGCCAAGAGTCATGTAAGAAGGGAAAAATACAAGAATGTGGAAGGCATAGGTTGTCATGGAAGTCATGATTTCTCACAAAAATACTCTTTTTGACTTTATGACAATTGTGAATTTAAGAGAAAGTTTTATAATTCATTTGTAAGTTGTTTAGAAATGACAATTTCTGCAATTACAATTTCTAGGTTGAGGTGAAGAACAAAGTTCATACTTTTTTTGTAGGATACAGATCACACGTGCAAACAAAGGATATCTATGAGAAGTTGGAAGGCTTGATTTTGTAGATCCAAAGGGATAGATATGTTCCATAAATAAATTTTGTTCTCCAAGATGTGGAGCAGGGGCAAAAGGAGCATACCTTTTACCGACACAGTGAGAAGCTCTCTATTGTTTTTGGGATTATCAATACACCTTATAGGACACCATTCCAAATTATAAACAATTTACGTGTGTGAGGTGATTTCCACACTATTATTACGTTCATATCCAATATTGTAGGGAAAGAAATTGTTGGTAGGGATGTGAACTGCTTCCATCATTGGAGCAATAGGTTGTGTTC
Organism: Picea engelmannii; assembly: GCA_009831015.1. Lineage (NCBI taxonomy): Eukaryota > Viridiplantae > Streptophyta > Pinopsida > Pinales > Pinaceae > Picea > Picea engelmannii. Next base: position 625,191 of record ML782935.1, read on the forward strand.
TTGTGGAGATTTTCTTAGAGTGGATGACTGGAAGAACTAAAATATGTTCAATAAGAGAAACACAATCTCAATGAGGATTCTTCATCATATGTGGCATGAGTTAGTGAAATTGAAAAGCAATTGTGCATGCTAAAGAAGAAAAAAATGAACATATCAAGGAAGTAAAGGATTTGAGTCAAAAGCTACAATCTCAAACTTAGGAGAAGGATAAAGTTGTCTTGATTCTCATGTAGAAGCCTCCTTAGGTCTAGATTCTTACACTTGATATTGTAAGTAATGGTACATTCTGACAAAAATTCTTGTTGTGGTTAATTTAGGGAGCTCTTAAGTGAGTTGAAGGAGGATGGGTCAACATGGATATATTTTGATGAACCTGTTATCACTCCACCAGTTCACCCAAGGCTGAAAAGGAGACCGACAAAGGTAACCTCAAACCAATCTTTGGACTTGGTAGCTATCCCTACCAAATCAAAGAGGGCTCTCTCAAGAATCTCATAGTCAATGAAATGACTGGACAGGAAATTAGATCTTAGGATAGATATTAAACTCACTTATGTTTGATTTTTAGGGTTTGATGCTGGATCAGAGAGGAAAATCAAGTAATTAGGTCAAACTGTCAGAGGGTTACAACACAACTAAAATTAGGAGAAGGGTAACAAAAAATTTGAGATGGATTGGGGTTTTTAGTCTATGTAGTGTAGGGTTATAATATGCAGAGAGGTCCTGGTGAGCATGTGCACCATGAATTCACCAATCTAGAAGAGAATTACACAAAATGATTTTTCCAACAAAACAAAGCTTTCCAAGAAGAATTCTTCTTGTAACATTAAAGAACAATTACTGATGAAACGAGAGATGGAAATAAGCTATGTATATCATTCATAAAAAACCTTGATAAAAGAAAAAAAACATAAAAAACTCACTGCACAAGAATTCCTATATTATAGTTGCATGTGTTCCTTTGATTTCTTGAAAAATGGTGAAATACAAACTACAAGTCTTCTTCTCTCTGATTTCCAATACTCAAAATAAAAAAATACATGATAAATATATATAAAAACAACTCTCCCCTCTCTCGGGGGTTGAATTATTCATGATAGGATCAATTCACAAGAAAATCTCCAACTACACTGAAGACTAGGAAGTCAAAAACTGTTTTCCCTTTTTACTCTAATTGTTTGACTAACTTTAATGACCCTTTAGTTACATTAAAATATTTATGAAATATTCATATACATTTGATTACATCATATAGACACCTCATAAATTCAACCACATATTTGGAATTCAAATTGGAGCAAGGAAATTGAAAATTTATCCTGTTGGTAAACTTTCCTGGTAAAAACACAACGAATTTTACAGAAACATAGCGTGATATTTGAGGGTACTTTTGGAGTCCTTCCTGGATGATCTAGATTATGAAAATGGTTTGGTTGGAAATAGTAATAATTATGATACACAATGGAGTCATCAAGCACTACAAACACCTACTCCAAACCCCTGAAAAAGCGACTTGAAGTTGAACTGTCCAAAAGCGCAACGAATTCTCCAGAAGCGCATCGAAAATATAGGGGTCAAATATGGAGCTATATCTCTCTAAAAATAATACATTTTACAAACATGAGAGAGGTTTTTGTTCTTTGGTATGTTTTTAACAAAAAACTCCTCCATGTTTCAAAATATTTTCCCATTTGTTCACAATATTCTCTGCAAAAATATGTCTAAAACAAGATTTGCACAATCAGAAAATAGGCTGTGAATATGCGAATGTATATCTCATTTTGTAATACCTGTGTAAAATATGAAATATTTTATTGTACTTTGTCATATTAGGAACAAAAAACTCCTCCAGATTCTTAATATTCATCTCTTATTAGCCACAATCTCTTGAGAAAAAAAGATGACTAAAAAGATCATTTCTGGAAAATGTGCCTTCAAAGATTTTTGGAAAATGAAGTGGAATGATGGGTTAGGGGTTTCCTAAATTCTTGCAAACATTTAGGGGGTAGGGGGTAATGTTAGGGAGTAAGGGAAAGTGTAATCTCATGAAATGAGTGAGGTTAAGGAGTGAAAAAGGGCAAAACACCGCGAACTTGTTGAAAGCACAATGAAAATGCTGGAATGAGTAGCGAATTGCTAGGGTTTGCTCTTTTTTGAGGAAATTTGCTCTGAAAATGAGGATGGATGATTGTTGAATATGTGGGATATCTTCTTAGATATAAATGAGTGAGATAATTCTCTTGAAATGGTCTTCTCATCTTTTAAATGTCACCTTTTCAAAATGGTGGGGTGGCCCACCAATTTCACCTTTGCTTTTGAACTTGAGTAGCGTAGGAACATTTGAAATAACTTTGGAACTTTTTAGAACCAATTACATCAATATTAAAAAACCTTATGAAATAAAACCAAACTTGAGAGAGATTTCCTTTTACTACTCCTGCCTTTAGTAGTTTTATGAGTGAAATGACACAATATGATGACCATGACCCTAGTGACCTAATGGTGACACTGAGATAAATGATAAACATGATGATGGGACTGAAATGATGATGATGAATGGGATATGAAATTTTGCGAGGATTAGTAAACAACCTAGACTAGAACTAACCAACAATCAAATTTTTATTTTGAAGACTCAATGAAATGATAAAAATTTGAAAAAGACCCTAACAAACATAGGAAGAGCATATATATTTGATCACCAGTGATAGGCAAAATTTGACTGGCACTAACATAACCCTCACTGGTAATGGACCTTAAGGCTTTCTACCTGGATGCCATCTCTAAAGATTATTGTTTCTTGGAATACGTACTTGACGGGAACACATTTCTTGTAGAAACATACTTTGCATATATTCATGTTCAAACCTATAGGTAAGATGGCATCCTTTGCATCTACTTATGTAGATGATCCCTTTCTTTTACTTGCAAGATAAAAATGGTACTACATCTTTTGAAAATAGGTAGATAACACTTGAACTCCAAAAATCACATATTGTAACTATAAGTTTAGGAATCTAAATTTATAATACTATGAAATACACTATTTGCATTAAAACCATCATTCGGTTTTTTGAAAATAGTTATATAATACTTGAATTCCAAAAGTCACATATTGTAGGTTTTGGAGATCTAAATTTTCTAATACCATGAAATATACCATTTGCCTCAGGACTGTCATTTAGTTGAAGGATATATTTTCTATTGGGTTGGATCTAATACATGGAACTAAAACACTCAGCCTTGTCAAAACTGTTGGCTTTCCTGGAGGTGAATACCTTTTTGTTGGAGTAATTGATCGGCGACACATTTGGGCTAATGATTTTGGAGCATTGTTTATCATTTTAAAGGATCTCGAAACGATTGTTGGTAAAGGTATGTGTGCAATATGCACACTATTTTACCTTTCTTGAGGTTAACTTGGATTGACAAATTCCATATGTTTTCCTGGGTAATCATGCTGTAATAAATCTGAGAATTCCATTTGTCTACATTTCGTGGGTAATCATGCTGCAATAAATTTGAGAATGCCATTTTTCTGCATTGCAGGAAAAATAGTTGTCTCCACCCCCTTATCTCTTCTTCATATGGCTGTGGATTTACTACATGAGATAAATTGTAATAATGAGATTAAGACCTTGCTTGAAATTGTTTCAAAAAAGGTAGTGGAGGTAGTAGCATTGGAAAAAGAGTAATTTTGACAAAAGAATTGATTGGTCAAGCAGATCAGTAAATATTTTTGACATTTTTGGAACTTGCATTGTGTTTATTACTATTAGGACTATTGGTGAAGATGAAATAAATTGCAATTACAAGTTGGAATACATTTCCTATAGGCATGAAGAACATGGACAAGGGTATAACTACAGTCTAGGATTTTGAACTCAGGAGTTGGTATTTAAAGTATTCCATTTTCCCATTTGACCTTTGTTTGCATATGGATGTTTTCATATTCTAGAGAATTTGATTTGAGAATCTAAGTCTATCTAAACATTGTCATTATTTAGCAGACATATTGTTTTGCATATGCAAATTCTATATCTTCAAGAAAGACCTTTCCTAGTGTGAACAATGAGGCATTATGAAATTTGTATGTTGAAAAATGATTTGTTCCTGGTGTTTGAATTATTATCTCCATTTTGTTAATTATATTGTTTCCTCTGTCTCTGGCTATCTTATACTTATTAATATTTCATGTCTACAAACTCTAAACCCTTTTATTAATGAAATACAAGGATATTTTTCAGAGCTTATGAGTACACTACCTTTAACAATATGTAGATGGCTAATTGGAAACTATTAGGTACAATATTTGAAGTGGTATGTTGAAATTAAAGGATGAAGATCTTAAAGGCTCTAATCACCGACAAGTTACACCTACCATTGCTCGTTTAGATGAACAAAAAAAAACTTTGAACCTCACAATTCTTCCAATAAACATAATTGGGTCCTTTCCTCAAACAGTAGAACTTCACAAAGTTCACCATGAATACAAATCAAACAAGTATGTTGTGTTGGATAGATGAAAATTTGCAAAATATAATGTATAAGGCTTAGATCAAAAAATTATTTTTCACCACTTGTGCAAACAATAAATCCATAAAGTTGCACAACTAAAAGGAAATCCTCTTGGCATATATCCATAAATTCCATAATGACTTGCCATAAATATACACAAAGAAGAAATAACTTGTAACAAGAATCATAAATTTAACATCAGTTAGAATAAGGTGGGGTTCATCATTGTTCTCAGGGGTGGGCCCCATCCATCATTGGTCATACTAGAATTATATACCATGGGCCCCATCCATCATTGGTCATACTAGAATTAGATACCATGGGCCCCATCCATCAGTAGCTTGATCTACCTCCTCATGTGGATTTTCACTCTTAGAAATGGACAAGGAAAGCATTGGGAACTTGTCATTCTAGGGTTTTACTGAAAGGACTTCCAAGGTTGTTGCTACAACATTCTCATCTAAAGGATTCATTATGTAAGAAAATTCTCGTAATGACTTAAAACCAAAGTTCTTGTAATGACTTAAGATTTGACACCAATGCTTCTAACCATAATGGGTATCTAAAAATATGGCCAAATATTAATTTTGACCTAAAAATTGGCATTGTTAGATTGTTTCCAAACTTCATACCCATACTATACTTAATATTGGGTAAGCACAAGTGTGATTATCTTGGAAACCACAAAAATTCCATTTTTAGACCTATGTTTGACTGATTTTGACCAAGATTTAAAACATCCTAGAATTTCACAAAAACAAAACTATGTGCTCATCAAAAGGGCATCCAAATCTACTCTTAGATTTCAAGAAAGATAAAATTTCTAAAAGTAGAAAATGTCCAAGATTGCGAATCTTGAAAATCTAAAAGTGGACACTTGGAGAACTCTCAATTGAATCCCCAATGTTGTTAGCTACTACTAAAAAAGATCAAGTTTCTAAAAATAAAACTTATAAAAATAGTTGAATTGAGATTCTAAAAGTTCTCATCTAAATATCTTCAACCTCTCATGCAACACTCAAAATTGGAATGTCAATCCTATTCATGTGGAAAACCTCCTAAAAAAAGATCAAAAAACTTGATCCGAAACCTGGTAAAAATAGCACATGTTTTGCCCCCATCGATTACTGATCTCTGGATGATCTTGAAACATTCGTACAAAATGATTATGGAATAAACTTTGTCCAAAATAAGGATTTGCAAAAGTGCACCAATATGGCCTAGAACATGTGCTAGAAACAATGTTCTAGAACATGTGCTAGAACATGGCCTAGAACAATGCACCAACTTGATCCTAAGTGTACTCATGAACATGTGCTAGAAATTAAGACTCAAATTTGCATTAAAAAATCCCATGTTAACAGAGAGTAGAAGGATTGTTGAGGTGACCATGATAGTGCATCCTACACAAATCCGGTGTTAATAGAGAACATGAGAATTGTTGAGGTAACAATGACGATGGATCTTGAACAAATCAATGGTTACCCCCTTTGGTCCAAGAGCCATCTTAGGGCCTAATGTGGGGTTATGTTTTTACCTCCAGTGGAGACACTGGCACTGTTCTCTCTCTGAGGGCTTGGGGAAAAACTTCCATATGCCTCCAATGATCATTTATCCAAGTCCTCTTAGCGTTGGATACTATCCAAACGACATCATTAGATAGTGCATTGGATCCTTTTCTGTGATAGATTTTGTGGCAAATACTTCTTCCTCATCAATGTCTACCTCTTTCACTCTTCTTTCTCCTTCTTTGATGTAAATATTTAGTTCATGTCTTTCATGTTCTTTATTGTTTTATCTTGCTTTGATACCTCTAGGGTATCCTAGAGCACTCCTATGGATTGGTATCAATGGATGTACTTCCTATCCCCATTGACCTACCTAGGTATCAATGAATGTACTTCCTAGTTGAATGGACCTACCTTTCTGGTAATTTGTTGGTCACTAATAAAATTATCTTATCTCGACTACCATGGAATGTGTTGTTCATAGGTTCACTACCACACCTATTCTTGCAACTTCCTTCCATATAATAGAAAACCCCTTAGGATGGAAAAAAAGTCTCTACATGATGTGTCAAAGGTGTTGGTCTCATCTATTAGACATGCCACAATTTCCTTTCTCTTCCTTGTCACCAGCATGCCAAATCCTACATACTGGTCAAACCCCCTGAGGGGTTGATGTAAGATCTATGTGGGTGAGGAGGGAGGCATTTCTCCTCTTCCCTTGTGCTCACTGATTTCCTCCGGCATTGTAGAATATATTGTCCTTCATTCTCCTAAAGTAGAACTTAGCATATTCTATCATCAAATAATGGATTTGTATCTTTTATTTCTTAGGATATGTGGGTTTTTATTATTACTCCTTCCAATGTGTGTTCTTTCCTTTTGGGTTGGTATGTTGGATGAGTGTTCTAATATTTGATTAGTGTTCAAGTATTCTCAACAATTTGTGTGATATAGAGTCACTGGATTTTTATTTTGGAACAAATGAAATAATCTCTTTAATCTATTCATGTTTAGCATAGCAAGCCACTATATATGCCTCAACTTATTTTGTTGTTGATTTGGAAATAAATCACAAGAAAATGGAGAGTTCAAAATAGAGTTAGATACACCATTGTGATATGTTCCATGGTCGAGTGTTTATCCTTACCCACCTTCATCACAAAATGAACAAGAAAGAATGTTATTCCTCAGATATTTTAATGGCCTAAAACCATTTGAATGTATAGTTCGAGCATAGAAGATGCTTTACATGTGAATCTCCTTAGCCTCTTTAGTGTTTTCTCTGCTTTTCTATGAATTTTTATGTTTTGTAAAAAAAATTTAACGAGTTGAGATTTTGAATGTCAACCAAGAAATTATGTTTCTTTTTCCAAATATGTAAAACGAGTATAATACAGTTTAATGAATACATTTTCCTATTATTATATATGGTTTTATACTTTATCAAAAAAAATTCCAAGACTTTACAAGGTTTTATAATACAATGAAATATTCGCCAATATTTTATAATTTAGTGAAAGATTCGCCAAGATTTTACAAGATTGTACAAAATAGTAAAAGATTAGCCAAAACATTATATACACATATTATATTATTGATAAAATAGCCTTCACATTTTCCTACATATCATGGGGATTCACCCATTTATTATACATACAAATTTAGGGGGGGTTCTTAAAATCACCCTTGGTTCCCAAAGCCAATCATTAAATACATGTAAGAGGGTGGGTGTGATTGGTCACATCCAAAAGTTATTGGGAACATGTGGGTTGAGTACAACAAGCTTGGGGAAGAGTGTGAGTCAATAAATGCAAGCCAAAGGGAGGAAATTCGTAAGGGTGGGGACAAACATTTTCAGGGAGAAACGTTTGTGCATGGAAAAATAGTAGAGAGGAAGGAAACAGAGCTTGAAGTTACCACAACCATGGAGGGATAATTGTAGAGCAAGTTGGAGTCGAATTGGAGCAAATTGGAGCTGGAAAAGTGAAGAGCTAGTTTGTCAAGCCCGAAGAGTGAACTCATGTGTGAGTTGCACTAAAAAGACAAGTGTTTTTTGTTGGTTTGCTTATAGTTTTCCTAGTAGCAATTTCCCTTGAGTTCCTAGCTGAGATATTCCTAGTTTTTTGTGCCAAAGAGATACTCATAATCGAATTATATGATAGAAGGAATGAGATCAGTAAAGGGGTACATTCCTTGGATTGGACAAGTCAGGAGGAAGAGAGTTGGTGGAAAATCAGGATAGTTGTAGGAGAATATCAGTTGGGTTGAGAGTTTATGAGTTGTGAGTGGACTATGAGAAACCACCCTCTTTTGTGGATTGATAGCCTCAGCTTGAGTGTGACTGGCTGTTGAGATTTGGAACAATCATTCTATGGTTGGGTGGAACATCCATCCCAAGCAGTTGGTTGCACAACCTTTGTGAAAATATAAGTGTTTTATCTTGTTGTTGTTTTAAATTATGTCTTTAATTGTTGTGCATGAACTCTGTGTATCTGGAAGTGATTTATAGGTTGTTGTAATGAGTTGTTTAGCTACATTTCATGTTGATTATTATCATGTTGTAGATGATTCTATTTTGTGGTTCTGGATAGTAGCTAAATATGTTTTAATTCATTTTTGTAATCTACAATGAATCAACTAACTGCAAATGAATTAATTTAGTTAGTAGAAATTTCATTTTTAACAGTATTCTTCACCGTAATGTAATTTAGATGGGTTGGGGGACATTACATTATGGTATCAGATCTTCTGGTTCAAACACTAGGCTTGTATGGACCAAGATGGTTGTGAATTCATCAAATTCTTGGTTGCATATTTTTTCTGTGACTGATTTGGGGGGAAAACATAGATTTTAGAGAGAAATCCCCAATTCTGTGAATGAAATCTGAGTTTTAATGACTTCATACAGTTTGAGACGGTTAATGGAGTAGAGAAGTCAATTTGCAAATTGAAATTTGACATAGAATGGTCAATATTCAAGTTCTAATGGCCGCCTATAGAGTTACAGGAAGATTGGAGAATCAACGATGAAGATTGTGTTTGATCTCATGATTGACAACCAAGATTCATCATGATAAATTCAAAAATTCCTAAGGATTCAACCATTTGAACGGTTGATGGGATCAATGACCAGGATTAAATCGGGGGTTGTGAAAGGGATATAATCCTTACATGCTTCGAGACTTTGGAGGTCAGTACTCTGGGATGTTAGAACTTCACAACACTCTAATCATGCCGAAGGAAACCTGTTGACACAATGACCAGACGATTGACCAACAACTAACGGTTTCCTATCCGTTGTCTTGGGATCTTCCCTATTGTTAAACCATGACCAAACTTTTCAGTCACGAAGTAACATGGGCCATATATCTAAGGAACTTTAAAATCCTTCCTTACCATTGGATATACGCTACAGTCAAATTCGTTGTTGAATCACTCTGGGAGTGAAAAGGCATTACACGACCGAAACCCCCTAACTGTTGAAGTCATGAATTGACGTTGGTCGTAGATCTAAGAATCTTTCAAGACTCTTCTCGAGCGTTAGATTGGGCATAGTGGAAAGATAGAGTAAGAGGTACTATTAACCATCAGATCAAGGGGAGGAATTCGAGAGCAATGTGGACCATAGATAGAGGATCTACTAGGATCTTTTCTCAACCATTTGATCAACTAGTGGGAGGAAAATGTAAGAACTTTGGTGAAGTCCACCTCTGGGAAATGTAAGGTACAAGGAGTAAGAATATCACTAAAGCACCGAAGGCCAGAGTATGTGGCAGAAGTTCTAGAGCTTCAGAGCTCTAGGACTCTGGGATATGACAGGATATAAAATGGTGCATTAAACGCCAAAATATCGAAATCTAAAGGCCAGAGTATGTGGTGGGGAATTCTAGAACATCAGAACTTTGGAACTTTGGGAGATTCGAGGGTATAGGAAGATGTGTTAAATGTGGAAGAGTCGAAATTTCCCTTGTAGAAGTGTCCAACTTTGATAGATTGTGAAGTAAAAAACAACCCCAGTTGTCCATCACAACTAATGATTAAGCCAGAGTCATCGATCATCAAGGCTTGGAGGTGACCAGGATTCACTGAAGTTGTGGGAAGTGGAGATCAAACCATCCATCAAGGACATAGATCAATGGAGAAGAGAGAAAGAACATTGGAAGTTGCAAGGGCGTTAATTATCAGGAGTAATGCGCTTTGATCAAGATTGTCAGATATCTAGGCTACGTGTCGACATAATATCTGTGCATGCAATGAGGAAGGAGTTAAGAAGCGGTCATATTGGAATGCACACACTGTAGATCTTGACGTTTGATTAAGTTGTGACTATTGATGAAAATGCTCGAGGAGTGTGAATTTAGTGTAGGACCCTTTCCAAGTATAAACATTTTTTTAGGTGAGAACAAATATCAATTGTTGAATCTAAGGGTGTATCGATCACCATCATATATTTTGGAGCAAGAGGAGAATTTAGGACTTCGAAGATTTGAATATGTTATAGACTTATACAAGAAGCATGGAGGGCCAAAGGCTCGGTATTCGTGAAGACCGAGATATATTCCCTGCAACCATCAACCATGTCATCGTAAGGGGATGACGACCCAAGTCACGGCCATGCCATGCCAAATGGTGTGATAGAGGTAAATCTATGTGGATTCCACGTGGTGAAGTGGATGTCCATTGGACAAAGGTGGTCCGAAAAACTTTGGAAGGTTATAAATTTCAAACCAGAGCTTGATTTTGGGAAAGGTTTAAGTCATTGGGAAATTGTTTCGGGGAGGAATGCATCAAGAAAATAAAAAATTGATTTGGTGCAATATGTTTTTAATAAATTGATGAAGAAATAACATGTATTTTATATTATGAAATGTTTTATGATATGCATATTTCTAATAGTAATTATTACATGCACATTTCTTGTAGAATTAGAGGCACATAAAGAAAATTTAGTTCTTATATGAGGACTAGGATTATGGATTATGCTCAAGAATCTTAAAGCCATGAGGAAGAGTTCAAAGGTCTACATGTCATCATGGGGAATACTAAGACAAAGTCAAATGGAAGAACATATAGGAAATATCATGTCACTATGAGAATCCTGCATAGGGAAGTGCAGAGCTACAGGGCCTATAATGAAAGGATTATGAAGGCTCAAGAAGAGATACTTCATATATTCAACATGTTGCATAAGCAAGTCAACAAGGATCATGGCACCAAGCATAAAACTAGTGCTAGACAAGTATCAACATCTAGATTCCATAGAAAAAATGATGATCATGGAAATTGTAGGTAGTCAAGAAGCATGACCAGACACCATCATTCTCCAAGGTATTTCACTAGAATAAATCATGCAATCTCAAGGCTAGGGAGCATCCCAAGTGTGTCTCATGTTCATAGGAAAAGAGAATTCATAAGGCATGCATCTTGTAAGGTGAAATTGGGAAAATCAAGCCACCTAATTTCAATGGTGAGCACATGAAAGGAGAAGAGGTAGAGGCCTGGATTTTGGAAATGAAGAAATATTTCCATCTGCATGATTAGCTGTCCCAGGTAGAATCCAAATTTTCCACCTACCACTTGCAAGGGAAGGTGTTAGCACTGAAAGTCACACTTTGACTGCTAAAGTGTAAGTTTAGCACCCATCAGAATGTAAAATATAAGTTTTGGTTTGAGTAGGTGGATCATCAATATGAGAAATAAAGGGAGAGGGAAGCAAATTGCAGATCAATAGGCTACACCATTGGGCAATGGAGTCACAAAAACACACTGAATTTAGAAGGAAATTGAAAAGCATATCATAAAAATGGATTATGAGATGGCATATGGAAGAAAGGATAAGTTAACATAAAGTAGATCATCCATTAAACAAATATTCTCTCTATGAAACGGATTAGAAAGCTACTTGAATAAACATAATGAGTTATAGGCAATCACAACAAACCCTTTGCTTCTCAAGAATCTATAAATCAAATACAACCATTGATCCTCAAAAGCTACAATTCATTCACACAAGATAGAAATGAAGATGCGTAACAAAGAGAACACAATATTATATAAAAATTCTCATGAGTCTTCAATGTTAGGAATATTTACATGATAAAAATGTCCTCGGGCTTACAAATAAACACATAGAAGGAAACTACCTGCTCCTACTCTCTCTAGCCTCTCTTGGATCATGAATCCAATCCTTCTTCAAGATATCCCACCTTCATTAAATAGAAAATAACATCAAAATATCCTTAGGAGGTAGATTCCCATATCTTTCATTGGATTCTAGGCCTTGAAGATAGGTGGCAACAGTCAAAGAGACAAAAATTCAACAAACTGATAATGTTTAGGAAATTGTTGGAAGTCATTAATAAATTGTTTCCAACTCACTGCATGAGGTATTTAGTGGAGCTAAAAATTAGGTGAAGGTGTCCCTTAGCATATAAATGATCTCTAATAATTCATTCAAACCCTCCTTGATAGGTGGCAACCTCCTAGCAAGGTGAATATCCAACAACTATGCAAAACAAAGAGTTTGCAATGCAAATTTGCAGTGCATTGGTGTTTTAATTATATATCTCAAATTACAAACTGGGTCAGGCTGAAATTTGGATAGCAAGTCAATGAAATTATCATGCTCCTCCACAAACACTTTCAGAAACACCCACATCACCATTTTGGATTTATGAACAAATATTTAGACACGTCTGCTACAGTAAATGAGTTCATAGCAGATTTCGCAACACTTGTGACAGTGCGCAGCATGAGGAGAAAACAAGAATCCACACTCCTTTCCTGGCCTCCAAACAAGACAAACAATATCACAGAGTACTTGATAGCTATGAGGTTGATGTTGGTAATTTCATATTTTCACTCAGATGCCTAGAAGTTGCCTAACCTCGAACCCTCATCCAAGACAGTTCACAATGCCAATCATGAGTTTGCAGTGCCACAAAGAGAAACAACCACTCATCTCTTTCCAGACCTTAAAGCAAGGTGGGAAATTTCATAGAGTTCCTAGTAACATGGATATGAATGTTGATACCTTCATATTTTCATAGGGATGCCTACAAGTGGTCTAACCACCAACTATCATCTATAACCAGTTCGCAGCACCAAACCACAAACTGATTTGACAGCATGAATGGGTAAAATAAATCTAGAGATACTTCACACAGCTTATGGAACTGAAATTTCAAGGTGATGATGGTGATTAGAAGGATGTGACTTATGAAAACTAACATTCCTTGTCATGATGACTAAAAAAAGACCTAGGAAACAACCACACGAACCAAAGAAAAAGACTAAAATAAATTTTGATTCCCCTACACAACTCTGTGTGATAACATCTAGCACCACAGGGGATAACATGCTCCCTGTGAGCTGCCGATAACATGTAGCTATAATGGCCTTATCCATGGGCTATGGATTCATCTATGCAACCAACCTCTATAACACTGCCAAAATCCACCACTTATTCAAGAAAACTAATAAACATGTGATGTAGGAGCATCGTCATCAGAGCACAAGTGGAAGACAACGCAGTGCCCTAACATGCATTTTGAAGTAATTTTTTGAATATTAAATATGGAATGTCATGAAATATATTGAAAATATTATAATTAAAGAACGACTTAAATGTTTAGGAGCCGAGCCATCGCATGATATCGATGGGGAGTGTATTTCCTTTAATGAAGTAACTTGTAGTACAAATTTGAACAATTTTATATTATCTGTTTGTCTCGAACATTTATTGTAATAAATCCTTAGTAGTTGAAATGTTTTAATTTGATAGGATAACACTAAGGTAGTCAGAGGGAAAATCTCTATGAGCTTGTTTTGTATAAATAAATGTAATGTATGCCCAAATGAGGTTGTTGAAGAATGTTGTAGCTAATATTATTACTATTGAAAGCTATTTTAAGATGAGAGTTGTTGATCTGCATAAGAGCATTGTATGAGTCCATGCACATATCATTTGAATGAATATAACATATAAGCATTGTTCCAAATTTTTAGTGTTGCTTTTACTATGTCTATTTGACTGAATGAATGGTAGGCTTTTTGTTTAATTGCATTTCTATGTTATTACTTGTTCTTATGTTATGAATGCATTTACATGGTTGATGAGATATTAGATAAGTTTCAATTGTTTCTCTTCTATGATCCTATGCAAGGATTTCATATTGTCCACAAGGTGTGCATTGACAGAGTATATTTTGATTGAAAATATCAGAAGAGATAACGTGAAACTTTTTTTTTTGCAAAGAGTGCATAAGGGTCCACAAGGTGTGCATTGACAGAGTCTGCTTCGACTCAGAAAGTTCAAAAGGGATAGCTTGAAAGTGTGTGTAGGAGGAAAAACACTCAGATTCATATTTTTCAGGAGGAACAATTGAGCCGTATAAGGACTATTGCAAGGAGTGCATAATCACCCATCCAGAGTTAAGTTCAAGAAAGTATGTTGCAAGGTGTGCGTAGGGTTATTATTTGGCTAAGTATCGAATAAGTCATTTTCAGAAGTTCAGAGTGTCGAGGAGGAACAAGTTCAAGAGAGATAACTTGGAGTTTTGTATGCAAAGAGTGCATATTGTCCGCAAGGAGTGTGTGAAAAGAGTCTTTTTGACTCAAAATATGAAGAGGAATAACTCAAGAGTATTTGCAAAAGAGTGTAAGAATTGGTGTAAGGTGTGCACATTCGTTCACAAAGAATCTAAGTCTTGTAAGAAGACATGTTGCAAGGCATGTAGAAGGTCAATTTCGACTAAGTGTCGAAGAGACACTTTGAGGAGTTATAGGTTTCAAGGAAGAAGAAGTGTATTTGCAGAAGAGTGTAATAATTGGTGTAAGGTGTGAACAGTCACTCACAAAGAAGCTAAGTTGTGTAAGAATATCTATTAAGGCACGCGCAAGGTCAATTTCGACTAAGTGTCGAAGGGATGCTCTGAGGAGTTATAGGTTTCAAGGAAGAAGAAGCTCAAAAGAGGTAGCATAGATAATTATTCAATAGGGAGGAACCCTTGAAGATTCCCCAAATTAAGGAGCAAGATCCATTCATAAGGAAGAAATATCATTCTAGGCCATCATATCTGGAAGAGTTGCACGGAGGTTAGCCGTGGGGTCTTTCGTCAATTCGTGGTTCAGACATTTTGAAGTTTTGAAGAGTGGGGAGCATCGAAGTCCCAAAGCCGTGAATTAATCCCAGCCATTTTTTGTAGCAAGGATATGTTGCAGTGGATCAGAGAGTTCATGAGAAAGAACTCCTAAAGTCTTGTGTGGAGAAAGAGAAAACTTCACGAAGTCGAGAAGGATGAAGTAGATTTGGATCATTGAATCCAGTTGAATACGTGGCATAAATCCGCGTACTTTGGAGGAGAAGCACTTATGTGAAAAGTAAGGGCAGAGTGAGACAACACTCTCTAATTTGCAAAGTAGCAAAGGATATTGTGACCGTCAATCTGATGGGGACAAGCGTCATTAAATCAAGGGATCCATAAGTGTGCATCCAGGAAAAAGGTGAGAAGATAAATCCTAACTGTCAATTGTGTGGACACATGGCATCATATTTGTCACTTTGATGATATAGTACTTTGAGGAAAAGGATTGTTAAGATTTTCAAAACTCTTGAAAACTGAAGTCTCGAAATAGATCACAACCGTTGGCCATCGGAGAGACGAGAACCGTAGATCTTGTTGGGTAAGTTCTCGGTTTAGAGTTCGGGAAAAAGGGTCACAGTTGTTGCCAAAACCGCCAAATCCTAAAGTTACGAAGAGGGATGGCCCAAGGTTATAGCCCGCGGTCATATGATAAGAATATCCTAGAAAGTGGAGCTATCACCCCCCAGTTAAAGTTACCAGAGGTGCCAAAAAACGACTATGAGGGTAATTCAAACCTGCAAGGTAACAATTGAGGGCCTATGTAATTTTTTCCAGGGTATTCTAGAGGCCCAAAAAGCCGATTCAGATTAACTGTTTGAAGATCCTTGACTGAGAGGCTACAGAACCCCTAGGAGGGGAGGGGGGGTTGCATCAAGTGGTATCAGAGCCTGAAATTGTGCTTTGTGTGTGAAGAAAAGGTTAGCACAATAATGCCTAGAAGACGTGCAAAGCCACCTATAGCAAATCGAGTTGTGTTAAGGAAATGAAGAACTTCACGCAAGATTGGATGCTATGGAGACAACACAAAGGAGAGAACCTGATGTTGGAGATGTCAATGATGCAGAGAGTGAAGAAAGGGAAGTTGAAGAAGCTGTAGGAGAAGATGTTGTAGAAGAATGCTTGCTAAAAGATGTTGTTAAATTGGGAGATAGAGCAAAGATAAATATTCTAATGTATGAAGGCAATTTAGATGTTGAAGAGTTGTTGGATTGGATAATATCAATGGAAAAGTACTTCGATTATGAAGACTTTGACGAGGAGAAAAAGCTTAAACATGTTGTCACCATATTAAAAGGACATGCAACACTGTGGTGGGATGAACTGCAGGCTGATAGAAGGTGCAAAGGAAAGAAACATATTAAGAGTTGGGATAGAATGGTAGCCAAGCTGAAAGCTAAATTCATACCCTAGGATTACCAGATAAATCTGTTCAAGAATTTGCAGAACCTAAGACAGAAGGGAATGACAGTGAAAGAATACACAGAGGAGTTCTACAAGATTAAAATCGGGGCTGTACAAAGAGAGAAAGAAGATGAAAAGGTTTCTAGGTATATAAATGGTATGAGATATGAAATCGAGGTTGAAATAAACATGATGACATAGACGACATTGGAGGATTCTTATCATATTTCACTGAAGGCAGAGGAGAAGTTGTCTAGAAAATAGAGCCCACAAAGTAGAGGAATAAATCTAAACATAGGCAAGGGAATTGCCCATGATAAGGCACATAAGCCCAAGGTTGAGACTGAAAAACCACATAGTCACTCAGAAAGAGAAGGAAGTTCCCTAGGGAGACAATATGGTGGAAGAAATTATTTTCCTCGAGGAAGAGGAAGAGGTAGAGGAGGAGAAGTGAAGTGTTATCCCCATGGAAAAACATGACACATGTCTTAGGAATTCCCCGAGAGAAATAAATAAGGAGGAGGTGAAGCTCACATTTCAGAAGTGCAGAAGTGGAATGTTGAAGAAGAAGGTGCAAAAGATGGTAAATCTCTAATGATGAAAAAGGTTCTCTTGAAGCCAGAGATAGAGGTTGAAAAACCAGTGCAGAGGAACAGTTTGTTCAAAATTTCTTACAAGAATAAATACAGAGTATGCAAGGTGATAATTGAAAGTGGGAGCACTGATAACTTACTATCCACAAAGATGGTGGAGAAATTGGAGTTGGAGACAACTGCACATCCGAGTCCATATAGAGTCTCATTGTTGCAAAAAGGTCACCAGGTAATGGTAAATAAAAAATGCCTAGTTGAATTTAAGATAAGAGGATATAGAGATGAGATTTTGTGTGATGTGATTTCCATGGATGTATGTCATATTTTGTTGGGAATACCATTGTAGTTTCACAAAAATGCCATTCATGATGGAAGGATAAATACTTATAGTTTGGAGAAGAATGGTATGACACACATGTTACTTCCAATATAGGAAAATAAAGTAAAGGAAGAATCCATCACAAGTATACTTCTCATGAGTGGGAAGGAACTCCTGAGAATTCAAGAAGGAACAAGAGATGTAGTTTGTTGTGGTGAGGAAACCCATAGTTTTCCTTACAAGTACTTCTATGGATGATATTCCTGAAGAAATTCAAGAGAATCGAGATGTTAGAAAATTTTGTTGACATAGTAGTGGATGAGTTACCTAGCTCATTGGCACCCATCAGGAGTATCAAGCATCACATTGATCTAATACCAGGAGTGAGTCTGTCGAACAAAGAATCATATAGATTGACGCCTCAATATAATGAGGAGGTAAAGATACAAGTCCAGGATTTGATGGAAAAAGGTTTGGTCAGAGACAACTTAAGTCCATGAGAAATACCAACTATGTTAAGTGTGAAAAAAGATGGATAATGGAGAATGTGTACAGACTCAAGAGCCACAAACAAGATAACAACCAGGTACATATTTCCTTTTCTAAGGATGGATGACTTAATTTATTTTTTGAGTGGAGAAAATTGTTTTTCAAAGATAGATATGAAGAGTGGATATCACCAGATAAGAATGAGAGACGGTGATGAGTGGAAAACAACCTTCAAAACAAACGAAGGGTTTTATGAGTGCCTTGTTATGCCATTTGGCTTAACAAATATTTCCCTGAGTACTTTTATGAGGTTGATGAATGAGGTATTGAAAGATTTTATTGGTAAGTTTGTGATTGTATATCTGGATGATATATTAGTCTTTAGTAAAATTGAAGGAGAGTATTTGAGGCATTTAACATTAGTTATGAGAAGATTGAGGTGAGCGAAGTTGTTGATAAATTTGAAGAAGTCCTCTTTTATGAAGAAATAACTCATTTACTTGGGTTTTGTGATCTCTTCAAATGAATTGAAGATGGATCCAGAGAAGGTGAGAGAAATCAAAGAATGGCCATCGCCAAGAAGCATATTTGAGGTGAGAAGATTCGATGGATTAACAAGTTTCTATAGGAAGTTCATCAGAAATTTCAGTGGAATTTGTACACCAATGATGGATATGGTGAAAAAGAGAAACAAGTCTTTTAAGTGGACAGAAGAATCTGAGAAATACTTCAGGATATTAAAGGAGAACATAACAGAACAACTGACTTTGGTCTTGCTAGATTTCGGGAAGACGTTTCAAGTAAGATGTGATGCTAGTGGAGTTGCAATTGGAGTAGTCTTGAGTCAAGATAATAGGCCTGTTGCATATTTCAGTGAGAAGCTGAATCACACTAAGAGAAAGTACTCCAAATATGATAAAGAGTTTTATGCAATAATTCAAGCCTTGAAGAAATGGAGGCACTATCGTGTTCCAAAAGAATTTGTTTTGTATAGCGATAACAAGGCTTTACAATTCATAACCAGACATGAGAAGTTAAATCAAAGACACGCTAAGTGGATAGAGTTTATGAAAAATTTCACTTTTGTCATTAAACATATTTATGGTAATGCTAACAAAGTTGTTGATGCATTGAGTAGGGGATGTCTAATTCTGCAGGAATTTCAAGTGAAAACCTTAGCATTTGAACACCTTACAGAGATGTATTGGGATGACCTAGATTTTAAAGAGGCATATAAAACATGTGCAAATCTTGTTCTTAGAGAAAAAAACCAGTGGACATAGTATCTAATTCAAGATGGATTGTTGTTTAAAGGTTTCCAGTTTTGCATACCAAAGTGCTCAATGAGAGAAAGTTGGTTGAAGGAAAAACATAGTGGAGGTCTAGAAGGACATTTTGGCCATGACAAGACATTTGCACATTTTAAAAGTTCATACTATTGGTCAGGTATGAGGGCAGAGGTGAATAAGTTTGTAAACAAATGCAAGATTTTCTAGTATGCAAAAGGAAAGAAACAAAACAATGTATTGTATCAACCATTTCCTATTCCAAATAGGCCTTGGGATGCAATAAGCATGGATTTTGTGTTGGGATTTCCAAGAATAAAAAGGGGAAGTGATTCCATATTTTTTGTAGTGGATAGATTCTCAAAGATGGCACACTTTATCCCATGCCAGAAAATTAATGATGCAATGCACATTGAAAATTTGTTTTTCAGGGAAGTTGTGAGACTTCATGGGTTGCCCAAGAGTATTGTCTCAGATAGGGGCAATAAATTTGTTGGTCATTTCTAGATAAAATTGTGGAAGAAACTGGGGACATAACTGCCCTTTAGTTCAAAATATCACCCTCAAACGGATGAACAAAATGAGTTTGTAAATAAGAGTTTAGGAAATTTTCTTAGGGGTTTGGTCATAGAACATCATAGCCAATGGGATCAAATGATGTCACAAGCAGAGTTTGCATACAACGACTCACCAAACAGAAGTACAGAGAAGAGACCATTTCAGATAGTATATGGGATGAATCCAAGAGGAGTATCAGAGTTGAGAGATCTGGAGAAGAATGAATTTAGAAGTGTCGAAGCAGAAGACTTCGTTGTAGAAATGCAAAAGCTTCATAATCATATCAACGAGCAGTTGCAGAACAGTAATAGCGAATATAAACACAACGTTGATCAACATAGGAGAGAAATTCAATTTGAAGTGGGATATCAAGTTCTATCACATCTCAGGAAGGAAAGGTTCCCAAGGAGAACATATAACAAACTGAATCTTAAGAAGATAGGACCATGCAAGATCCTAAGGAAATTTGGTGCCAATGCTTATGAGATAAATTTGCCAGAAGATGTGGTTATATCGCCCATATTCAACATTTCAGACCTGTATCCTTATAGGGAAGATGACACCAGAGATTTAGGAGATCAGAAAGAGATCCAGTGGTCGAAGTTGATGCTTGTAGCAGAAAATCCATAGATGGAGAAGATCATAGATCAGAGGATTGGTAAGAAGACCAGGAGAAAGACATATTTTGAGTATTTGGTAAAGTAGAAAGGACACCCAATAGAAGATCCTAGTTGGGTAAATGAAGCAGATATTTAGAAACATGGAATGTTAGTGCAAGAGCTCATGGAAAGGAGTCCATGATTTTTTTTCCATAGGAGTATGATGCATGAGAATCATCATCAAAGTGAAAGTGGAAGACAACTCAATGCCCTAGCATGCATTTTGAAGTAATTTTTTGAATATTAAAGATGGAATGTCATGAAATATATTGAAAATATTGTAATTAAAGAATGACTTAAATGTTTAGGAGTTGATCCATTGCATGAGATCGATGGGGAGTGTATTTTCCTTTAATGTAGTATCTTGCAGTACAGATTCAAGCATTTTCTCTTATCTGTCTATCTCGAACATTTATTATAATAAATCCTTAGTAGTTGAAAGATTTTAATTTGATAGGATATCACTAAGGTAGTCAAAGGGAAAATCTCTATGAGCTCATTTTATATAAATAAATGTAATGTGTGCCCAAAAGAGGCTGTTGAAGAGTATTGTAGCTAAGATTATTACTGCTGAAAGATATTTGAAGATGAGAGTTGTTGAGCTGCAAAAGATCATTGTATGCGTCCATGTACATATCATTTGAATGAATATAACAGAGAAGCATTATTCCAAATGTTTGGTGTTGATGTTACTATGTCTATCTGAATGAATGAATGGTAGGATTTCTATTTAATTGCATTTCTCTGTTATTACTTGTTCTTATGTTATGAATGAATTTACATGGTTGAATGTATGAATCTATGAGATATTAGATAATTTTCAATTGTTTATTTTCTATGAGCCTGTGCAAGGAGTGCATAGCGTTCGCAAGGTGTGCATTGACAGAGTCTATTTTGACTCAGAAGATTAGAAGAGATAACATGAAACTTTTTCTTGCAAAGAGTGCATAAGGGTCTACAAGGTGTGCATTGACATAGTCTATTTTGACTGAAAAAGTTTAGAAGGGATATCTTGAAAGTATGTGTAGGCGAAAAAACACTTAGATTCATATTGTTCAAGAGGAACGGTTGATCCGTATAAGGACTGTTACAAGGCATGCATAGTCACCCATCCAATGTTAACTTGGAGAAATCTTATTGCAAGGTGTGCACAGGGTCTATATTTGGCTAAGTATTGAAGAAGTCATTCTGAGAAGTTCAGAGTGTCGAGGAGGAACAATTTTAGGAGAGATAACTTGGAGTTTTGAATGCAAGGAGTGCATATTGTCTGCAAGGAGTGCATTGACATAGTCATTTTGACTCAGAAGCTCAAGAGGAATATCTCAAGAGTATTTGCAGAAGAGTGTAAGAACTGGTGTAAGGTGTGCACAGTCGCTCACAAAGAAGCTAAGTCGTGGAAGAAGACTTGTTGCATGGCATGCACAAGGACAATTTTGACTAAGTGTCGAAGAGATGCTCTGAGGAGTTAGAGGTTTTAAGGAAGAAGAAGATTAGAAGAGGTAGAAATGATAATTATTCAATAGGGAGGAACCCTTGAATATTCCCAAAATTAATGATCAATATCCGTTCAGGAAGAAGCGAGATCATTCCAGGCCATTAGATCTGGGAGAGTTGCACAAAGGTTAGCCATGGGGTCTTTCGGCACTCCGTGGTTCATAGATTTTGAAGTGTTGAAGAGCGCAGTGCACCGAAGACCCAAAGATGTGAAGTAATCCTAGTCATTGGTTGCAATAAGGATACGTGGAAGTGGATCAGAGAGTTCATGATAAATAAATCCCAAAGTCTTGTTTGGAGCAAGAGAAAACTTCATGAAGTCACGAAGGACGAAGTATATTTGGACCATTGGATTCAAGAGAATACATTGTGGAAATCCATGTACTTCAAAGGAGAGGAAATTCAGTGAAAAGTATGGGAAGAGTGAGCCAAAACTACCAAAGTCGTGAATTAGCGAAGGAGATTGTGACCGTCAATATGAGGGGGACACGTGTCATCGGGTCGCAGGATCCAAAAGTGTGCATTCGGGAAAAAGGTGAGAAGATAAATCCTAGTTGTCAATTGTGTGGACACATGGCGTCATCTCTGTCACTTTGGTGATAGAGTACTTCGGGGAAAAGGAGTGTTAATACGTTAGGAACTCCTGAATTTTGAAGTCCTGAAATGGATCACAATCATTGGTCGTGGAGAGAAAAGAACCATAGATCTTGTTGCGTAAGTTTGCAGTTTGGAGTTTGGGAAAAAGGGTCATAGGTGTTTCCAAAAATGCCAAAGTTACAAAGAGTGTTACACATTATTTTTGTCACCCCTATGACTATTAATGATTTAAACCTATCCTTTGTGTTTAGAAGGATCAATTTCCTAAATCTCCGACGAAGAATGAAGAGGAATTTTTCCAGAGAGATGAAATTATATTTTCCCTTGTAAAAACCTTATGAAGAGGGATCATTGCACCTTTATTAGTGTTAAGGGTGCAATGATCTAGGATCGTCGTAGGCTGCACCACAGTGGCCTGCGATTTCATCGTATTTTTATCAATATTAAGGGTACAATGATTTTTCGTATGAAGGAAAAAGAGAATCTTCTTGATCCTTCTAGAAGAGAAGCTTCAAGGGTGAGTTGGCCTCTGATCGATTTGGATCTGATTCACATCCATGATCTCATGGGATCATCCTAACCTCCTCACCCTATCCTTTTCAACCTATATAAGGAGATGAGTTATCATGGGGAAAGTTAGCTTGATTGGGTTTTTGTATTTGGCTTGGAGCTTTGCTTTGTCAAGATAGATTGTTGGTATTAGAATACATGGAGCATAAGTGTGTGGGAAGAAAGGAACTATTAAAAGGGACCTTACAACACCAAGGCATGGGTTCTATTCTCCTTTTCATATTTCTAATACAACAATATATTTATTTCCCATAAAAAATTTCTTATTTTATTGTATGAATCAGTGATCACATACATAGGTTTTGTTGAGTATACATTGTTTCTTTCACTTCGATATCTTGTGTCGTTTTACAATTTCAACATACCATAAGCCTTGGAATGGAGAGAGGATGTCTCTAGCGAGGACAAATGACATTTAAAAGGTATGTCATTTATCTCTTGTTAGTTAGTATTCTTGATGATTAAAACTTAGGGGAAGTTTTATATTCTATCTTGTTTTGTTCTAGTTTCATGGTGAAACTAGGGAGATCTGTTTTTGTCCGCACTTACTTATTTGTTCGATAAAAAAATTGGTGACCATACTGAGGAAAATATAATTTCATCTCTGGTAAAATTCATCTTGATTCTTCTTCAGGGATTAAGGAAATTGATCCTTCTAAATACAAAGGATAGGTTTACATTATTAACGATCATAGGGGTGACAAAATTAATGTGTAACAGTAAGCGCCCAAAAGTATGAAGGAAGAAAAGATTGATAACTGAAATAATTTGTCGAGTGTGTGTTGGGAACAAGGAACACGTCGATCGGAAACCTGGAAACAAATAAGGAACTACTATAAAAAAGTATATCATCATTGAGGTAGTCATTCCTATACTCAGAATATGAATGACTTAAAGCATAAATTCTGACATACAAAGATCCATGTCAAGTAACATAGGTCATGGCCACCAAACATACACTGTGGATCCATGCCAATATGCCTCAAAACTAAACATAGCCAAGAAAAATACACTGTGGATCTATGTGTTAAAGACTCAAATTTGAACATAGCCATGAGCATACACTATGGATCTATGCAACAATACAATCTAAATATGCTCCAATTCAACCGAAATCTATCAGAAAATATCGAGGGTATTCATCTCCACCACTCTATAGTATGAAACTAACCATGCAAATACATGTGCCGAAGTCGAACATGGTAGAAGCCACTTGATTACCAGTCATTAGTGTATATCGTTAACAAGCATGAGGTAAATAATCATGAATGTCAATGACTTCCAAGATACACTACTACAATCCAATGGGTGTGAATTTGTGAGATGAAGTCGAACACTCGACGTAATCTCCCAATTAGGGGTCAATGATGAAAACCCACTATCGAAAGGGAGTAAACCTTCCATTGAGGCATGCAATTTCCAAAGTACCAATTAGTTTCTAAGTCTAATTCCTAGATAATAAGTTGAAGTCGACAGGAAAAGACTCATCACGGGATCTTGTACCAACAAGGCATAAGTCCATTAAGTAGGTCGTCAACGTAACTTTTCCACCTGCTCTATCTCATCCCCTTCTTACATTATTCCCATGACGTTATATTTCATCACTAACTAGTGCGTTCAATATAAGAAGGTTTTGTTTGCTTGTTTGCTTCCTATATTTTTAGCGTGTGTTGTTTGTTTTCCCTAGAAGACTCTAGGTTGGATCTGTATTTAATGGTGTCAGTTCCCAGAATGACCAATGAAGCAACCCATTCTCCAAGGGAACCTTTTGTTTTTCCTTCTTATGGAAATGTCGGTCCTCCTTACATCGCTACATTGATCCTTCCAGGTCTAACAATTGGATTTTCGGTATGGTTTTTTTCCACTCCGATAATCCTGAATGCAACAAGTGCTTCAGTTGTAATCACTTCCCCCCAAGAACATCAACCTCATGTTGATCCTTCACCTTCTTCACCAATAATATTTTCTTCACCTTCTCCACTTGCAAGGTATTCTTCCATTTCATCTTCTTCACCGAGTGAAAGCTCTGAAGCTAGTAACTCGGTGGATAAGAAGAATAAGAAAAGGAAGATTAAGAAGAAGAAAAATAAGCAAGGGTCCAAGCTTCCAACCACTTCCAAACATGGTGGAAAACAACCAATTACTATTACTCGTGTTGGGAGTGTTGATGATGTTAAGATTACCCAAACAACCTGTAAACCCAAGTACCCTTGAAGGATTTGTAAGGGTGGCCATCTTCTTAAGGATTTCCCTGGTCTATCCAAGGTTATAGAAGCATGGTCTGCACACCCTCACCATCCCATGTTGTCAGCCTCTGTACAACATACTGATGAAATCTCGTCAACTAGTCAAGATATCATTGGGAAGAAGAAAATTAGAGTCAAGTTACTGTGTATGTTATGCGGAGGGAGTCATCAAACTCACATTTTCCCTCATATGGACGAAGCCTCGAAATTACTGGAGGACATGATTGTTTTCTAGACTCAACTTTCGATTGCTTACCATAGGCTTACTCTCAACCCACATGTAGTTGATGGAATGATCAATCAGGTCCCTTCATCGGTTAGTCCGATTGATCATGTAGTCAATTTGGTCACGTCCTTAGTTGCATCAATTGACAAAGTGATTAATTCGGTCCCATCATTGGTTGATCCCACTCTCCTGTTAGAGAGTGAAACCCAAGTGGTTGATTCGTTTCTAGCCGCCAACCCCATTCTCCCCTTGGAGAATGCAACACAAGTGGTTCATCTGATCTTGTCATCGGTCGATCCTACTCTTTCGGTAGAGAATAAACCTGATACTTCCCATAATTTTCTCATTGATACAGAATCTACTGTGTTGGGGGAATTCCTCCTTCTCCCGTGGAACCCCCTCTAAGTATTGAGGCCATCCTTTTTGATTGTGGTGCGCTAAATGGACCGCGTCTTCCCTCTCACATTCCTTTTAATATTAATGTTCATGTTTGTGGTTGGGACATTCATCAAATGTTGATAGATGAAGGTGCGCCTGTTAGTATTTTGTCCTTTGTTTCTTGGAAATATTTGGGTTATCCTCAGCTTGTGTCGATTACCCAGAATATATTATCTTTTAACAGAAGAACCAATCAAACTTTAGGGACCCTTCCTCAGTTTCCCGTAACTTTGTGAGGGAAAACTTTCTTTATTTATGTCATGATAGTCCAAGACCCCTTGGATTTCAGTTTAGTCCTTGGGAGAGATTATGTCTATGCCATGAAATCCATTGTGTCCACTCTTTTTCATGTGATATTTTTCCCTCACGATGGAAGAATTGTGACTATTGATCAACTTTCATTCATTGGCCTTGAATGACCAACTACTCAATGACCTCCCTAAATGGTTTGTATATGTATACGATATCGCCCCCACGACAGGTCAATTATGTGGTGTTTTCTCCCATGCCTCCAACTAGCGATGAAGATGAGCCTCTCACTGTAATATTAGTCTCTTATGACTTAGATCTGATAGTTGACATGGTTATCTCTTCGATAGGGTCTTTAGAGATTGATCTCCTTAGCCCCGTTGCAACCCTTGACATGGTGTCCTTCCTGAGTGTTTTTATTCCATCCAGTGAAGATCTCTTGGAGGCCATGACCAATTTTTTTTCCTTGACATGGTATCCTTCTGGAGCATGGTCATCTTTGAAGCCATGATAAAGAAGAGAGCTTTGAGCATGGTTTCCTGATTTCAAGCTCATTAAAAAATGAAACCAGCCTTGAGCATGGTTTCTTGATTTTAATCTCATTAAAAAATTAAACCAGCCATGGGCATGGTTTTCTGATTTCAAGATCATTAAAAAATGAAACCAACTTTGAGCATAGTTTTCTGATTTCAAGGTTGTTAAAAAATGAAACCAGCTACGAGGATAGTTTTTGTGTCTCTGTAGCAACCTCGTTAAAAAAATGAAACAAATCTTAAGAGAATATTTCTTGTTTCTGTGTCAAGCTAGTTAAAAAATGAAACAAAGGTGTGGGGATTGAACCTGGATTCGTGAGCATAGTTCTTTTTCATGTGTCAAACTCGTTAAAAAATGAAATAGATTTCCCACCTCTTCGATTGAATCAAGTACTTCATTACGTATAGTATTTGAAGCTTTCTTTCCTCCTCTTGTGCTATTGGATGATGTAAATCTTAGGGGGCAATTATTACAACCTCTGGACTTCATGTCTAAGTTAAGTCGTTGGATTCTTAAGCTAGGGGATAAGTACCAACCATCCCTGGATTCTGTGTTGGGAAGTCACACACATAGTTTTATTTGGTTCAAGCTTGTGTAAAAATGAAACCACCTACCTCAAGCATAGTTTCCTCTGGTTCAATCTTGTGTAACAACGAAACCAGGTCCAAGCATAGTTTTGTTTTGTTTTAAGATTGTGTAAAAAATAAAATCTATCCCAAGCATAGTTTTGTTTTTTTAAAGATTGCGTAAGAATGAAAAAATCCCCGATCTTAGTCTTTGTTCTTTCTCATGCTTGTAAATACCTGAGAATGTAACTGAGTAAAATTTTATCACTTTTTCAGACTTGTGAAGGTTATATGAAAAAGGAACCCCCTAGAGTTCCCTTTAAGATCTTTTCATACTCTCTAAACATGAAAAGATTATCGAGCGATCTTGTTCTTTTCATTATCATTAAAGTATTTGAAGAAAATGTCTATTGAGTGGTATATTATCTCTTTTTTGGTCTCACCAGACAAATTGGTCTATGATCCCTGTTATTGAGTCAGTGTTTCCAAGACAGTTGTCGTGTCGTCAATATGTTAAAAGAGAATTTCAAACCAGAAATCCTTCTATTGCTTCGACCATTTCTACATTCCTTAAGCCTTCTATTGCGTTGACCCTCCTTGAGTTAGTCCTGAATCATTTGTTACTCTGATCTACCTAAAATATGTTTACTCGTTTCATGTCATTGATGGGGGATACCTTAAGGCCCTCCTGTGATGAGTCTTTTCCTGTTGACTTCAACTTATTATCCAGGAATTAGACTTATAAACTAATTGGTACCTTGGAAATTGCCTGCCTCAATGGCAGGTTTCCTCGCTTTCGATAGTTGTTTTTCATCACTGACCCCTGATCGAGAGATTCCGCTGAGTGCTCGACTTCAACTCACAAATTCACACCCGTTGGATTGTACTGGTGTACCTTGGAAGTCATTGAAATTACTGATTATTTACCTCACGTTTGTTAACAGTATACACTAATGACCCATAATAAAGTGGTTTCTACCATGTTCGACTTCGGCACATGCATTTGCATGATTAGATTCGTACTATAGAGTGGTGTAGATGAAGACCCTATATATTTTCTGACAGATTTAGGTGGTTGGAGTATATTCAAATTGTATTGTTTCATAGATACACAATGTATGTCTCGTGTCTATGTTCAAATTTGAGTCTTTAACACATAGATACACAGTGTATTTTTGGTGGCTATGTTCATATTTGAGTCATATTGGCATGAATCCACATTGTATGTTTGGTGGCCATGACCTGTCTTACTTGACATGGATCTTTATATTTCATCATTTATTCTTTGAGTCATTCATATTCTGAGTATGGGAATGCCTACCTTAGTGATGATATATTATTGTATTGTATTTCCTTGTTTGTTGCCAGGTTTCCAACCGACGTGTTCCTTTTTCCCAACACACACTCGACAAAGTGTTTCCTCTATCACTCTGTTCTAAATTGAGAATTTGTGGGGCTCACTGTTACACATTATTTTCTTCACCTCTATGATGGTTAATGATGTAAACCTATCCTTTGTCTTTAGAAGGATCAATTGCCTTAATCCCTAAAGAAGAATGAAGATGAATATTTCCAGAGAGATGAAATTATATTTTCCCTTGTAAAAACCTTATGAAGAGGGATCGTCACACCTTGATTAGTGTTAAGGTTGAGACAATTTAGGATCGTTGCAGGCTACACCACAATGTCCTACAACATCGTAGCAGTTTTCTCAATATTAAGGGTGTGACGATTTTCCGTACGAAGGAAAACTAGAATCTTCTCGATCCTTCTAGAAGAGAAGCTTCTAGGGTGAGTTGGCCCCTGATCCGTTTGGATCTTATTCACATACCTGATCTCATGGGATCATCCTAGCCTCCTCACCCTATCCTTTTCAACCTATAAAAGAAGAGGAGTTCTCATGGGGAAAGTTAGCTTGGGAAAATTAGCTTGATTGGGTTTTTGGATTTATCTTGGATCTTTGCTTTGTCAATATAGATTGTTGCTCTTAGAATCCATGGAACAGAATTGTGTGGGAAGAAAGGAACTATTGGAAGGGACCTTACAACATCAAGGCATTGGTTTTATTCTCCTTTTCATATTTATAATACAACAATATATTTCTTTCCCATAAAATTGTTCTTATTTTATTGTATGACTCCTTGATCACATACATAGGTTTTGTTGAGTATACATTGTTTCTTTCACTTTGTAGGCTTGTGTCTTTTTACAATTTCAACATCCCATAATCCTTGGAATGGAGTGAGGATGACGCTAGCGAGGAAAAATGACATTTAAAATGTATGTCATTTATCTCTTGTTAGTTAGTATGCTTGATGATTAAAACTTTGGCGAAGTTTTATATTTCATCTTGTTTTGTTATAGTTTCGGGGTGAAACTAGGGAGATATGTTTTTTTCTAAACTTATTGATCTGTCCGATAATAAAGATGCTTGGCCTGAGGTTATATTCCACAATCATATCAGAAGAAGAGCCTAGAAAGTGGAGCTAGCACCCACTAGTTAAAGTTACCAGAGGTGCCAGAAAACGGCTGTGCGGGTAATTCAAACCTGTGAGGTAACAATCAGGGGCCTGTGTAATTTGTTCTAGGGTCTTCTAGAGGCCCAAAAATCCGATTCAACTTAAGTGTTTTGAATATCCTTGACCGGGAGGTCGCATAACCCCTAGGAGGGGATGGGGGGTTGCAGTAACCTGCTACAAACAAACCTCATACTACAAATATGATCACATTGTACAAGCTGAAGAAAAACAAAATTCTCGAGAAGCGAGCTTATTTCCTATTGTATCCTACCTCTAATTAGATCAACAACTTACTCAAGTAAATGAAAATTTCCATAGAAACCATTTAAATAACTTTAGTACTGAAAGAATCCCATCTCTTCCACTAATCAATAGATAATAACAGAAATATAACTGAAGTGATATAGACTCCTTCAGAAAACCATACTCACCCACAAATGTCAGTTACAAAATGAAATCTGAAATCTTCATAGGATCTAAAAAATATGACTCAACAAAATTGCAACTGGATCCTCAAAACCATGATCAAGATCTTGCTCATTTAGAAAATACAAATACTCATACACACATTCCCCTTTGCTTGAAAACATATAACCTTCTTGTTCTTGAGTAAGAAACTCTTGACCACCAAGAGTAATCATTTCATTTTCAGAATATTGATTATATGATAATTGTATAGCAGGATTTAAATCATCTTGATTATGATCAACTAAGAATATATAATTATCTATACAACCATCCTGAAATGTATTCCTAAAATGATTTGGAAATTGATCATAAACATAACGTATATCCCTGTCCATTGAAAAATATGAAAACCTTGAAGAATGTTGTTCCAAATCTGAAATGTACTCATATTCTTGTTGTTGTTCCAAATATGAAATATACACACAGTCTTCTTGTTGTTCATCTGCATGCAGATTTTCAAAGTATGCCTTCTCTCGAATCCTCTTGCAAGCCTAGATGTTTTTTTCAACTTCTTCAACATCCTCAAACAAGTGTCTTAAAGATGCATATTTCCTTTCTCTCAAGAGAAGGACAAGATCTCAATGTTGAGCTATTACATAATATACCACGACAACAGTCTTGGAAGGATGAATCCCCAATGACATGTTATGATAAACAATGTAAAACCTTATGTTGAAGACAACCATAGCTTCTTCCTCCCCTCTCCTCAAAGTATGAAAATCATCTAGGTATTGATCAAAAGAATTATTCTCACCCTAATAATTTTAAAACACATCATATAACTCAACCAACGAACTAAAGGAATCAAAATCCAAACCCTTGAACCACAAGGCAACATCCCTAACCAAGGATTTGGAAAATAACTTCATGGTAATATCTTCATGTACTATTTCAATATTATCAACAAAGTTCTCAAAGGATATCAAATGTCTCTCATCTGTAACATGATCCTATCCAGTAAACTAGGGAAGATACTCAACAAAGTTAAGAGGGTAAGGATGAAAGTGAAATGGAGACCTGAGAGGTTTAATATTTTTTTTCTCTTTTTCTAGACTGAATATCAGTAGGCTGAAAGTGAGGTTCAGTGGACTGATTGAAAATTTCAGCAGTGGTGGTAGAATATGGTACTATTATCATAGGAGGTGGTGAATCAGTTGTATCATTCACATGGTTAATAGGATTTGAATATAAAAAACCGTTCTCATATGTTTCAGATGAAGGACTAGGTCTAACATCAACTATGTAAGAAGAATGCAGATCTTCTTCTTTCAAAGAGGGATATACATTAATGGGTTTATGGTCATTAGAATAAATGAAGAAACAAATGATTCTCCTGACATATGAAGGAAAGGACAAGAAGGAATTGATAAAAAATAATATGAGATCTTGAAGGAAACTAACATATTGATACCTGGACTTCCTGTGTCTTCCTCCCATTTTTTGTTTGAACTCATTCCTTAGTGGAGTTCTATAATTGATTTGAATCACCAACAAGTTATTCAAATGTGTGGAGATGGCATGATGAAAAAATGCAGTCTTTTTTGTCACGAATCCTTTCTAACCATTAAGAATTGGTGGTAATTTGTGTCATACAACCCAGGGAAGATATTCAACTTCGTTCCCAGCAATGGAGCCAAGAATGTTAGCATTGAAAGTCACACTTTGACTGCTAAAGTGTAATCTTAACACCCATCAGAATGTGAAAGATAAGTTTTGGTTTGAATAGGTGGATCATCAAGATGAGAAATAAATGGAGAGGGCAGAAAATTGCAGATCAATAGGCTACACTATTGGGCAATGGAGTCACAAAATCACCCTGAAGTTAGAAGGCAATTGAAAAGCATATCAGAAAAATGGATTATAAGATGGAATATTGAAGAAAGGATGAGTTAACATAAAATACATCATCCATTAAACAAATATCCTCTCTGAAAAATGGATTAGAAAGATACTTGAATAAACACAATGAGTTATAGGCAATCACAATGAACCCTTTTCTACTCAAGAATC
Source organism: Picea engelmannii (assembly GCA_009831015.1). NCBI lineage: Eukaryota > Viridiplantae > Streptophyta > Pinopsida > Pinales > Pinaceae > Picea > Picea engelmannii. The sequence goes on from ML782935.1 coordinate 657,585, forward strand.
TATAAATCAAATACAACCATTGATCCTCAAAATCTAAAATTCATTCAAGGAAGATAGAAATGAAGATAGTCATTAATACATTGTTTCCAACTCACTGCATGAGGTATTTAATGGAGCTAAAAATTAGGTGCATGTGTCCCTTAGAATATAACTGATATCTGAGAAATCAATTGGACCCTCCTTGACATGTGGCAACCTCCCAACAAGGAGAATATCCAACAACTATGCAAAACAAAGAGTTTGTAGTGCCAATTTGCAATGCAATGGTGTTTTAATTATATCTCTCGAATAACAAACTGGGTCAATATGAAATGTAGACAACAAGTCAATGACATTATCATGATCCTCCATAAAAAGTGTCATAAAACCCACATCACCGTTTTGTATTTATGATCAAATATTTAGATGTGTCTGCTACAGGGAATGAGTTCACAGTGGAGTTCAGAGTGTGTGTGACAGTTCACAATGCCAGGAGAAAACAAGCAGCCACATTCCTTTCCTACCTCCAAACAAGACAAAAAATTTCATGGAGTACCTGATGGCTATGAGGTTGATGCTAGCAATTTCATATTTTTACTCAGATGTCTATAAGCTTCCTAACCTCCAACCCTCATCCAAGAGGGTTCACAATGCCAAACATCAGTTTGCAGCGCCACAAAGAGAAACAACCACTCAACCCTTTCTAGAACTTAAAGCAAGGTGGAAAAGTTTATAGAGCACCTAGTAACCTGGAGCTGAATGTTGATACCTTCATATTTTCACAGGGATGCCTACAAGTGGTCCAAATACCAACTAATATTTGCAACCAGTTCACAGTGAAATTTGTAGCACCAAACCACAAACTGATTTGACAACATGAACAAGTAAAATAATAGCTAGAGATACTTCACATAACTTATGGAACTGAAATTTCAAGGTGATGATGGTGATTACAAGGATGTGACTGATGAAAACTAGCACTCCTTGTCATGATGACTAAAATTTGACCAAGGACAGAACCACAAGATCCAAAGAAAAAGACTAAAATGAATTTTGATTCTTCTCACAAATCTATGTGATAATAGAAGGTATCCATGTGGTGGGATCAACTTAAGCAATAAAAGAACCTCTATGAGAAAAGGATCTCATGGAGGCAGGTCAAAGGATATTTCCAATAGAAATATTTATCCGAGCATTACTATGAGAGAAAGATGAAAGAGTTATTTGAAATCAAGTTGGGAACTATGACAATGGAGGAATATGAGAAGTGGTTCTTTGAATTGTTGAAGTATGTTGACTTCATCAATGATGAGAAGGTTAAGATCCAAAGGGTTCTAAGTGGGTTACCCTCCTTTTACAGTGACAAGATTCAATATGATAACCCCAAGACCTTGGAAGAAAGCATAAGGAGAGCAAGGCACCTTTATAACCAAACAAAATGAAGGCCAGTGTTCCAAAACACTTGGAATGACAAGATGAAAGGGAAAAAGGATCAAAGGCAAAAATGTTTTAAGCCACCATTTTTTAGATATAATTCCCAAGCAAATTAGCAAGGCCAGTCAGCCCAAAATGAGAAAAAGTGTTGGATTACTGAGAGGGAGGATGAATTAGTAATAAATATTTTTAGTCCTTTTAACGAAAGTATGTAAGTGTTATTTATCTTTATGATCAATGTAACATTATCATCCAATAAATGTAGAGTAAATAAACCATAAACAATGAACAATCACACACATTCACAGTACACTAGTATTTTTACGTGGAAACCCAATGCTCGAGAAGACCACATAATGATTTTTCTTATATGTCTTTAAGAATTAAATTCATTGCAAGAACCAACTTCATTTGTTATTCAACTTCAACAATGATTCACGTGGATATTGGTGGCCATCCACCTATTCCAACTGGCTTGTCTTGACAATTTTAGTTCAACACGCTTGTTTGTAATGATGACAATTCATTGTAATTGTGGGTTCTCCACTTCCAGGGCTATCCTAAAGCACTACACAACATATATGAAGATATTGGTGGCCTCCCACCTATTCCAATTGGCTTACTTTGGAATTTTTCATGTCGGCACATCTTTTTCTACTTCTAGGGCCATTTTGGGACCCTAAACAATGTTTTTTTGGCTTGCTACAGTCAAACTGCAGGTGAAGTCTGACTTTAATGGAATAATATGTATTTCTCGAAAATACCTTTCCAACAGGTTATCATATGCAAAGTTTACGACCCTGGGAAGTTGATGTACCAACTTACCCATCGGGGCCCACATAACTTTTGGCATTTCATCTCCTAGGGTTAGGTTTTTGGATGTCTAGGGTTTTTTCATTCATCAATAATGTTAAAAAGGCATATGGAGCCTCATTGTAATCGTTCTTCTCAGATGGATGTGCATAGAAACCACATATCTTCCAAGATATAACTACTACCATCCAAGCAACTTGTTTTCAGTTCTACAGTTTTACAGTTTCAGCCTATTTTATTTATTTAATAGAAGTTATTGTTCACTAGATATCTGTTGTGGTTATCCATATATCTGTGTTAGTATATTAAATATGGTATTCATTTCGTTCCTCTCATAAATATGAATCAGTGGTATTAGAGCGGTCTACTCTTCATTTATTTTTCTTCGTGCATGCCCTTGATAAGATCTGGGTACAAGAAGTTGGGACTCGAACCAGTCGAGCCTCTTTAAAATTGGCCACGTCAATCCCGAAATCAATTCATGGGGGTTGAGAAGAAAAATGATGGAGCAGGAGATCCTCTTAAACTGTTGCTCGAGGAAGCCCTTGCGTGGAAAAAGAATGAAATGATTGACAACTTTTCACAGATCCTTCGGCGACTTCCCATAAGAGATGAATATTCATCAAGCAGCCATGCAACCCCATTGAAGGTACAAGTAAATTTTTATATTCCATTATTTGAAGGACTGATAGATGCAGATGTCGTAGATAAATAGTTAAATCTTCTTGAAGGGTATTTTTTGATCCATAATTTTTTCGATAGGGAAAATATTACTTTTTCACTCCTCAAGGCCATCCCCCATGTTAAGGACTGGTGGGATACTTACTCTGAGCAAAGGGTCATAGAGGAATATGCAATATTTGTGATTTACCCCACATGAGATTCCTTTAGGGATTCCATTAAATAAAATTACTACCCTATTGGAAGCTACAAGGACCAGTACACAAGGTGGACCACATTACATCAGGAAAGGGACCATACAATACTATATTTCACCAATAATTTCCATACCCTAGGCGCCAAATTGGGTATAAAAGAATTCGAATGACAGCTGGTGCTCAAATACCACGATTGTATGCATAGATACATTCAAACAAAAATGGAGTTTCTGGACATTGCATCATTATGTGTGGCTTATAGATATGTTGTCAAGATTGAGAAAAAATTTAAGAAGAAGAGGCGAGGGTTGGATCTGCAAACTCCTCACAACCAAAGTAGGGAAAAGGTGGCCCCAACCAACAAAACAAGGGACATAGAAAAGATGGTCACTCTTAGGACAACCAATCCAAGCTGCAACCCAAGAAGGGTAATGAGAAGTCAAAGAAGGACAAAGGAAAGTGGCATGAATACCATAAAATCCATTGGCACAACATCTAAGAATGTCACTCCAAGCAATCACTGGTGGTCGAGCTGAAAGCTTTCGAGTCAAAGGCAGATTCTGACTTCGAATCAAATATAGAAGGAAGGGAGAGGATTATCGATGCTAAACCCAATGGAATTTTCCCCACCACCAAATTCCAGCTAAGAGAACCAGAATAACCAGAGGAAGGGGAATGCCTCTTTCACTCATAGATGTGGGTAAAGGGGGCTCTGCTTCATTTCATTGTTGATAGCGGTAGTCAGAAGAAATCGATATTATTAGAGGTCATCAAGAGACTGGAACTATTGATGACACCACACCCACATTCCTACACCATTGACTGGATCAACCAAGGAAGAGATCTTTGCATCAACCAACAATGTTATCTTCCCTACAACATCAAGCCCTTCAAAGAGAAGGTATTGTGTGATATTTCTACCCTTGAAGTTTGTGATGTTCTTTTAGTCCAACCATATTTTTGGAAGCGACATGTTGTGTATGAGTCTAGACACATCAATGTTATTATTAATTTGGATAGACAATTGTATAGGATTCCATAAGTAGCACCTCCTACCACTATTTCTTTAATCTCTACTAAGAAATGCAGTAAGGTCATTTCATAGATCGATAAGTTTTTCTTCTTTGTGATCTGTTCTCATAGTAAGAAGAAGGTTACTGCCACATACATTACCTCTACACAGAACCTCTATTTGTGGTAGAATCAAGTGGACGGGATCCTAGAAGAGTACAGATACATCCTCTCCTCACCCACTGGGGTACCGATGCACTACCAAGTCAAGCATCCAATTGATCTAACCCTAAGTGAAACTCTTCATAGTGGATTAGTTTATCATCACTCGTTGATGGAAAATGATGAAATCAAGGGTTATATCCAAGATCTACCTCAAAAGGGGCACATCATACCTAGCTCCTCCCCTTGCAGAATCCCGATTGTACTGGTGCAGAAGAAAGATGAGACCTGGAAGCTCTACATTGATTATAGAGCATTAAACAAAATCACAGCCAGGAGTCAATACCCGATTCTCTAAATTGATGACCTTCTTGACCAACTCAAGGGGGAAAATTTCTTCAACAAGATTGACCTAAAGTCGAGCTACCACCAGGTTCCCATCGAACCTACTAATGTATGGAAGATAGATTTCAAATCTAAATAAGGTCTCTTCGAATGGTTGGTCATGCCCTTTGGCTTAACAAATGCACCAACAAATTTCATGATGTTGATGGATGATGTATTGAGTCCCTTCACCAACTCTTTTTTGGTGGTATATCTAGATGACATCCTCATCTTCAATAGAACTTGGGAGGAGCACATGCTACATATTCAACAGGTTTTGAGCACTCTATGGAAACAAAAGCTATATGCCAACTTGGAAAAATGATCCTTTGGCATGGATAGGGTCCACTACTTGGGATACATTGTTGATGAGCATGGGGTACATGTGGGTCCATCTAAGATCCAATTCATCTGTGATTGGATAGCCTCGACCACACTAACCAAGCTTCATAGCTTCTTGGGACTTGACAACTTCTACCGATAGTTCATGCTGGGATTCTCCCATATTGCATGGGCCCTCAACCAAGTGACCAAGGGAAATGGCAAGGAAATGGTCGCATGGGGGAAGGAAAAACAATGAGAATTTGATGATCTGATGCATCGCTTGTGTTCAACTCCAGTACTCTCCTTACTCAATTTTCAACAATTGTTCGATATTGATATTGATGCATCCAACTATGTTGTAGGCACAGTTCTCACTCAACATGGTCATCCAATAACATACCATAGTGAGACACTCTTGGATACCGTCCGGAAATACCCCACCTATGACAAGGAAATGTATTCCATTGTGAAATCCTATCATCAATGGAAACATTACATTATGGGAAAGGAGACAATAATCCACATTGATTCCAAGCCTCTACATAGGGGAAGTTCATACAAACACAGGGGAAGTTGTATATTTACCTCCATTAAAAGTGTTCTGCATAACTACAACAATTCCATATCAACATCAAGTATAATACAGGGAGAAAACATCGTGTCATTGACTGCCTCAGTCGACCTCCAGTTGCTACACTCACCACTGTGCTCCATTCCTATGGGCATGAGGCATTTGAGTGGCCCCAACTTTGTCAATGCGATCCTGACTTCCCCACCACCTATCAGTTGTTTGGTACATGCATGAATGCCACCAATTTTCATATCCTGGATGGAATTTTATGCCATTTGGGCCACCTCTATGTTCCTGCAAGCGAGAATGAAAATATTATTTGGGAGGCTCACTATAGTCGGATGGAAGGACATTTTGGCATGGAGAAAAATATGGCCATTCTAAAAAAAAAAAAGTTTGGCCAAAACTTCGACAAGACATCAACAAGTATATCAGATATTGTACTACTTGTTCCATTTCCAAGCCAGCCATCAAGAAGCAACGATTATACACCCCTCTGCCTACTCCCAAGAGGCCTTGGGAATCCATATTTATGTATTACATGTTTTGCCTTCCATCCACCAAGAAAGGAAACGATTGTGTATTTGTGTTGGTGTATTGGTTTTCAAAAATGGCCATTCTCACTGCCTGCAAGAAGAGAATCACAGGGATAGACACTACCAATCTCTTATTTGAATGAACATGGGTCTATTTTGGGAGACCATAGAACATTATCTATGATTAGGAAAGTAGGTTCCTTGGCACATTTTGGTCGCGTCTCTGGTCACTGTTAGACACCAAGCTCAGTAAATCCACTTCCTTCCACACTCAAACTTATGGCCAAAAATAGGTCGTAAATCGGATGATTGTGCACATACTACATATGTATAAATCTAAGAATCTACATACATGGGATGATATTCTTACCTATGTTCAACACAACTACAATAGGGCTCTCCATAGCTCCATCGACCATAGCCCATTTCAGGTGGGGTTGGAATTCCAACCCTTGGGTCCCATTGATGTTGCACTACCTCTTGGAACCACATAGACAAAATACTACCATGTTCAGTCTGAGGTCGACAAAGCCACTAGATTCATTGAGAAGATTCAACACATCTACCAATAGGTCCATGAGATTTTGTAGAAAGCCAATGTTAAGAACAAACAACACCATGATCAACAATGGGTACTGCACAAGTTTCATGTGGGAGACAAGGTCTGGTTACATTTGCAAGAAGAGCAACTTACAGGGTCCCATCAAAATTGTTTTCCACTTCGATATGGGCCTTACACTATCACCAAGGTTGTGGGTGACAATGATTTTGAGCTCAACACTCTCCCCTTCCTTGGATTGCACCCATTGTTCAATGTGGACCTCCTCTGACCATATTTTACACCACTATTGGAAACCTTGAAGATCACACAATAGTTGGAACCAACAAATCTCAAGCCTAACTACATGCAACAAGGATCCACTGATAATATAGTGGACACATAGGTAAAGGGCACTCACCAGCAGAGGATCCAACTTTATCGAGTTTTAAAGGCAGGGAAGCTCCTGCACCAAGGCAAGTGGCTCATCTAGGGCCAAATTCAATAGAAATTTACTCACCTGATGGGGGAACTCAACGCAATGGAGACCATTACTTCCTAGAGGGGAGGAATGATCCATGTGGATACTGGTGGCCACCCACCTATTCCAAATGGCTCCTCTTGACAATTTTAGTTCAACAAGTTTCTCTGTAATGATGAAAATTCTTTGTAATTATGGGTTCCACACTTCTGGGACTATCATGAAACCCTACACAACATCTAAGAGGATATTGGTGGCCGCCCACCTATTCCAACTGGCTTATTTTTTAAGCTTTCATGTCAATACATATTTTTGTACTATGTCTACAGTCAAACTATAGTGTAGTTATCAAAATACCTTTCCAACGGGCTATTACACGCCTAAAACATAGGTCGTATGCAAAAGTTACGACCCCTGGAAGTTGAGGTACCAACTTACCCATCAGGGCCCACATAACTTTTGGCATTTCATCTCCTAGGGTTAGGTTTTTGGATGTCTAGGGTTTTGGCATTCATGATTAATGTTAAAAATGCCTCTGGAGCCTCATTGTAATTATTCTTCTTAGATGAATGCATGTAACAACCACGTCTCTTCTTAGAGATAACTACCACCATTCAAGCAAGTTGTTTTCAATTCTACATTTTTATAGTTTCAACCTATTTTATTTATCCAATAGAATTTATTGTTCAATGGATATTTGTTGTGGTTATTTGTATCTATGTGCTATTGTATTCAATTTACTATTCATTTCATTCCGCTCATAAATCCAGATCAAACCGGAAGGAGGCTAAAAAACCCTACATTTTAAGGCTACAACCTGAGCGAAGCTCTGACTCCCCAATTCTCTAGCTACAACCAAAAGGAGGCTACAATCCCCTATATTCTCTAGATACAACTGGAAGGTTGCTACAACCAACTATCCTTTCCGCATCCTACTGCCCTAAAATATAAGTAAAATGACGAAACCACTGCCACATTGTCACTATGAGATATACCATTGTAAATATGTACCAATCTGTGCCAACAACCTGTAACCAACCTATGTCACTGACCTGCAATAAACATGTACCTATACTCTTACTTTACCAACAAAACCCAATAGGTATGTGACCTGTCTGTGATGTAACATGTGTATGTATGCACCCTTTATCTACTGTAGCCCGCGTGCATACATGGCCTTTCAATACTACAACCTGCATAGACCTTCTAAAAACTAGGGTTTTCTCTTTCCTGAAAAACTTGGACCCTTTGTTTCCTTTGATACATTAACCTGCAACCTGTCACTTTGTCCAAACTATAGTTGTTCCCTATGCATATATCCTCATACAAATCCCTTAACCAAGTGCATCTATATCTTCTCTAGTCATGTGCCATCCAAGTGTGTATAATCATGAACAAGCATAATAACCCTCACATGAACTAGACATCAAACCCTAACTAATATACAACCTCTGAATACATCAACTAGTTCACAAATACAATCTCTCAACCATGTACCACAAAATCCCTTAACCATATGCCAAGAAATATAAGATATGCCTCAACACTAACAAGATGTACCAATGATAAATTATACTAGCACTTTATTTTTGTAGATATGACTTATACAGTAAGTCCCATGAAACCAATAGTCTCTCTAGGGAAAATCCTCAAACCCCCATAACCATTTCTCATGTAGACAAAAAAGTCCAACAACTTATAGAAATAAAACAGACCTCTTGAGCCTCTAGACAGATCTTTTGTACCTGATCACTATAGACCTCCCAGGAGCTTTCTTTTAGACTCTAGAGACCTGGAATCTTCATATTCTCAATTTTTTGTGGCTTTTCTCATATGAACGCGCCATGTTATACTGAAATCCTGTGTACGTACATTCCCTTCTCCATTTTAGCTTGCGTACACCTAAAAAAATAGTTTTTTTTTCAGTATTTTCTGTAATTTCCAAACTTTCGTCATCAACCCTTCACGCTACCTCAGACGTGTGCAACTTCAGATGTATCAATGCGTACCTCCAATAAACGTTACATAATAATAGATTTTCATTGTGCTCAATAGGTACTAATAGGATCAATATGATTGCTTCCATTTTGGCAACTGGGGAAAATGTCTCTTCAAAGTCGATACCTTCAACTTGTGTGTATCCTTTACATAACAATATAGACTTGTTTCTGGTAACCCGTCCATCTTCATTCATTTTATTTCTGAATACCCACTTTGTGTCGATCACATTCTTGTACCTTGGTCTTGGAACCAATTCCCAAGTGTCATTCTTCTCTATTTGATCCAACTCTTCATTCATGGCATTTTTCCAGAATTCATTCTTGTTGGCTTCTTCAAAACTGTTTGGTTCAATCAAATATAAGAGTGCTAGGTGTAGTTGTTCTAGTGAATATATTCTTCTTCTAGTCTCAATTCCTACGTCTTCTTTCTCGATAATATGATATGAAGGATTATTCTTCTATATATGTTTGCTAGGTGTCTTTGGAGGTACTTATTGTACTTTCTCTTCTACTTCTATTTGATCTTCTTCATCTTCCCCTTCTTCTATCTGATCTTGCTAGGTGTAGTTGTTCTAGTGAATATATTCTTCTTCTAGTCTCAATTCCTGCGTCTTTTTTCTTGATAATATGATATGAAGGATTATTCTTCTATATCTGCTTTCTAAGTGTCTTTAGAGGTACTTATTGTACTTTCTCTTCTACTTCTATCTGATCTTCTTCATCTTCCCCTTCTTCATCCTTTGTTTCTTCTTCATAAACCTGTTCCACTGATTCCTTTCCTTCTTCCTTTAATTTTCATCCACTTGTTTCATCAACCATTACATTTATTCTTTCTACAACTTTATTGAGCCTTAGATTGCAACACTTGTATTCTTTCCTTGTACTTGAGTAACCAACAAGTATTCCTTTGTCCACACGAGAATCAAACTTTCCCATTCTACCATCTTCTCTTTTGATGTAGCATTTTCTTCCAAATGTTGGAGTTACTTCACACACACCTAGGATTTATTTTTCCTAAGGTTTTTATTTGTTTATTATTCATAATTAGTGATTATCTAGTCTCCTATATTTTAGGAGAGAATATTCTTCCTGGAGAATATTCTCTTTCAGTTGACACTTCAGTTTGACTAGTTGAGTTGAGTTTAGATGTTGCATTGGGATCATCACCATGATATTTATACCTTGCCTTGGTATCATCACCAGAGTGGTGCATTAGCCTTGATTCCCTAAGTTAACTCCTCACTACTCTTTGTTCAGTCAGTTAACTGAAGACTAGTTGACTAGTTAACTCAACTAGGTGGGAGTTCACTCCCGTAACTACCTAAGAGACTATAATAGGTGGCAGTTGACTCCCGTAACTGCTGGTATGTGTCCAGATCACTCTAGACCACCACTATGGTGACTTGGTTCAGCTCAAGTTGAACTCATTGAGTTATATAAAGTATATCATGTGTAAATTATTCATTATTCAGAACGGTTAATGAGAATTCTTCCATTCTTTCTCTCCTTCTTCTTCCTTCTCCAATTCTCTTTGAAAATGTGTGTATTATTGTTTAGATAGATCTATTCTATGTAGGTTCAACACATTTACATGGTATTAGAGCCAACATATTGCTAATAAAAATCTACACCAAATGTCGTGGACATCTACGACATGCAAACCAAATCCAGGGTTGCTACCGGTGAGATAAATCATCAGTCTAGATTGTATACATTTTCTGAATTCATTGAACCTGATTCTTGTTTACTACTTACTCATGTTGATGAAAGTAGTAGGATATGGCATGAAAGTTTTGGACATTTGAATTTCAGATACATGCAATATCTTAGCAAGCACAAATTAGTTGATGGTCTACCCGACATCCATTTCTCCAAGGGAGTATGTGAGGGATGTGTTCTCAGAAAACACCCTCAAGAGAAATTCGAAAAGGGAAAGTCTCAGCGAGATTTCACACCTTTATATATGATCCACGGTGACCTCATGGGTCCTTTTACGCATCCATCGATCAGCAAAGTGAGGTTTGTTCTCATTTTTGTTGACGATTTCTCACGTTTTACATGGATCTACTTTCTCAGGAAAAAATTAGAAGTCTTTCAACACCTCGAAGATTTCAAAGCCTTGGTTGAGACACAGCCTAGAGATAAGATCAAAGTCCTCTGAACTGATAATGGGGGAGAGTATGTGAATCATGAGATCCACAATATTTTCCATGAGGCAGGGATTCAGTTGCAACATACAGTTTCCTACACTCCACAGCAAAATGGAGTTGTTGAGAGGAAAAATCGATATCTAAAGGAGATGGCATATTGCATGTTGCATGCAAATTCACTATCACAGAGACTATGGGCTGAAGCACTTAACTGTGAAACATACATCCAAAACATATCTCCCCATATATATGTCAAGGATAAGACCCCCTATGAGGCTTGGAGTGGCCTCAAACCATAAGTGACCCACTTTTTCATTTTTGGTTCTTGTGCATGGGCCCAAATTCCCTCTGAAAAGAGGAAGGAACTTGATACACAATGCATTGAGTGCATTTTTGTTGGATACCCTGATGATGTGAAGGAATATTGACTTATTGATCTTTCCTCGGACCGGCTTATCATTGATCGTAGTGTCCAATTCGAGGAAAGTGTATCGCATGTACGTCAACAGTCGCATGAAGACACCTTCACTCTTCCACCTGTCTAAGATGATGAGCATGAACATGCTGAATCTTATTTAGATGAGAGTTATGATATAGAGGACTCAGATGATTTAGATTCATATTCAGAGTGAGTACAGTCGAATGCAGAGTCAGAGCATCTAGATGTAGTTGCAAAGCCAGAGCAGAGGCCCAAGTGGGCACATACTACTCTTCAGGATGCAAGGGATCTCGTTGGTGATCCAACCGATACTAGGAGGACTCGATTTGATTTCTATGAGCCTCTTGTTTCAATCACTACCACTGAACCATTGCCCTCCAGACATATTTTCATGGTTCAGTCTTCCAATCCACAGTCTTATGGTGAGGCTACTGGAAATGCCTTTTGGGAATCTGCCATGCAGGAGGAGTACAACTCCCTCCTCGAGAACCAGACTTGGGATCTGGTTCCCCTTCCTTTTGGGAGAAAATTTGTCAGATGTAGATGGGTCTACAAGACCAAGAGTGTAGAGGAGGGGCAGATCAACAGATACAAAGCTAGGCTTGTCGCCAAAGGCTTTCAACAGGTTCATGGTATTGAATATGATGAGACCTTTGCTCCAATAGTGAAGATGGATTCCATTCGATTGGCCCTTGATATTGTGGTAGCCAAGGGATGGGAAGTCCATCCGATGGACATGAAGAATGCATTTCTTCACGATGATCTCTCTAAGAATATCTACAAGGAGCAGCCCCAGGGATTTATGCAAGACACGTCTTTGGTCTACCTACTGAAGAAGTCACTTTATGGCCTCAAGTAGGGTTCGAGGGCCTAGTATGCCAAGATGGACTCCTATATATTGTCACAAAACTTTGTACGTTGTAAATCAGACCCAAATGTATACATGCTCAGGACAGTTGATTCACTTCTACTTTTAGTTCTGTATGTCGATGATTTGTTGATCACCGGTTGCTCGACTTCAACAATTGTTGCAGTCAAGAGGCGTCTTCATGATAGGTTTTTGATGATGGACATGGGTCCAATACACTTCTTCCTTGGACTTGAGATCAGTCGGGATGCATCAGGCATCAAACTATCTCAAGCCAAGTATGCACGAGATCTCCTTGAGAGATTTCAAATGACAGAATGCAAGTCTGCTCCGATTCCTTTCCTATTAGGAGTCAAACTTGAGGATGGTGGGGAGACTCCACTAGTTGACAACACATTGTACAGACAGCTAGTGGGCATCTTGTTGTATCTCACACACTCCAGACCAGACCTCTCATATGCAGTTGGTGCAGTTTCCAGGTTCATGCAGGAGCCGCATGAGCTACATTGGAAAGATGCAAAGCATATCCTTCGATACGTACAGGTCACCATCACCTTTTGGATTCATTATGCAACAGATTCTACATTAGATCTCATTGGGTTTACTGATTCTGACTGGGCTGGCGATAGCATTGATCACAGGTCCACATATGGTTACTCACTTAGTCTTGGTTCTAGGCCTATTTGTTGGTCGAGAAAGAAGAAAGTTTCCATTTCTCTATATTCAGCCAAGGCATAGTATAGAGGGGTAGTTAAGATCACCATTCAGGCTATGTGGCTACAACACTTTCTCACTGATTTGGGCATTTCGTTTCATCGACCGATCGTCATCTGGTGTGACAACCATAGCACTCTGAAGTTCTACAGAGATCCAGTTCAAAGGAAGTGGACAAAGCACTTCAAGATCCACATGCACTACATCCAAGACTTAGTACATGAGGGGATCATCGACTTACAGTTTTGTCCTTCAATAGAACAGACAACAAACATTTTCACCAAGACATTCACTAAGTAGAAATTCCATTCTCTGCGAGGTCGTCTTGGAGTGAAGGACACAGTTTCCTAGCAACTGTAGTTCTCATTTTTACATACATTGTACCTTGAGGGGGGGTTTTTCCCATGAGGTTTTCCCTCTTTCATCACTTTATTTTCAGTGTATCTTTTGTACTTGGGTACCTAACATGGCCTCGTTTCCGAGACCTAATCTTTATTTTCACCATAGTGATGTTCAGGGGGGGTGTTGGAGTTACTTCACACACATCTAGGATTTATTTTTCCTAAGGTTTTTATTTGTTTATTAGTCATAATTAGTCATTATCTAGCCTCCTATATTTTAGGAGAGAATATTCCACCTAGATAATATTCTCTTTCAGTTGACACTTCAATTTGACTAGTTGAGTTGAGTTTAGATGTTTCTTTGGGATCATCACCATGCAACATTGGGATCGTCACCATGATAATTCGACCTTTCTTTGGTATCATAACCAGAGTGGTGCATTAGCCTTGATTCCTTGAGTTAACTCCTCACTACTCTTTGTTCAGTCAGTTAATTGAAGACTAGTTGACAAGTTTACTCAACTAGGTGCCAGTTCACTCCTGTAACTGCCTGAGAGACTAGAATAGGTGGCAGTTCACTCCTATAACTGATGGTGTGTGTCCAGATCAATCTAGACCACCACTATGGTGACTTGGTTTAGCTCAAGTCGAACTCATTGAGTTATACAGAGTATATCATGTGTAAATTATTCATTATTCACAATGGTTAATGATAATTCTTCCATTCTTTCTCTCCTTCTTCTTCCTTCTCCAATTCTCTCTACAAATGTGTGTATTATTGTTTAGCCATATCTATTATGTTTAGGTTCAACACATTTACACCGAAAAATCTAAAGTATTTCACATTTATTGATATTCATTTCCATAGCTTGTAGGGAGTTTTCTCACTATTGTTTCTTAGCATTACTCTGTTTTGAATGTGAACTGTTGTATGCACTCCATGTGTCCAAACAATATCTTCCTTGTTATTTATTTCAACAAATCCATTATGTTGAGGTGTCCTAGCGATGAAGAATTTCTTTTTTATTCCATTCTTGCTGCAGAAATCCATAAATTCCTTTGAAGTAAAATATCCTCCATTGTCTAATCTCAAACATTTGATTTTTGAATCCATTTCATTTTCATCCATTTCCTTGTATACCTTGAATTTTTCAAACGATTATTATTTCTTCCTAAGAAAACAAACTGCATTCCTTCTTGTATAATCATTAACCAATAATATAAAATATTGCTCACCTTTTAAACCCTTTTTCTAGTTGGTCCAACTAGATCAGTATGCACAATTTCCAATGGTCTTGTTGTGGAGTATTCCTTTGATTTGAACTTGGTCTTTGTTTTCTTTCCTTGTTGACAATGATTGCATAATGTGTTGGTTTCCTTAGTGATCTGGGGCATTTCTCTGACTTCTTCCTTTTTTTTGACTTTGACAAGTTTATCGAAGTTTATGTGACCCATTATTCTATGCCATAGCCAAACTTCATATTCCTTTCATAAACAACACTTTTCATTTCCAATTTCACTTAGTACATATATGTTGCGTGATGTTCTTATAGTTGTTACAATCAATTTGCCTGAACCTTCTTTTCTTATCTTGCACTTCTGTGAATCAAATTTTTTTTTGTGAACTTGGTCACACATTTGAATTAAACTTAGAATATTATTTTTCATATCTTCCACTAGTAGAACATTTTCTCCCTTGGTATTCTTGTTTCCAATTTTGATTGTGCCCTTTTCAATGATTCTATCTAAGCCATCGTTTCCAAAGGAGGCTGATCCATATTCTTTGTTGAGGTTCTTGTCTGTGACTGTTGTTATTATGTTTTGATTCTCTAGGAGGGACTATCATTCTAAGATATTTGGCCATGTGTCCAAATTTGTTGCACTTGTATCATTCCACCTTAGTGCTCAATGATTCAAACTTGTTGTAGCTTCTTCTCTGTGTTTCACTAGGCATTCTTGGATAATCATTTTGCGCATGACTTTCAAAGTTGTTTATGTTCATGCTATTATCTCTGCAATTTAGAACTTTATGTCCAAAATAATTACATGCATAACATGAACAAAAAAATATAGTTTATACCTAGGAGTTAAATATCTTCTAAAGGGAGTTACTCTTTTGAATACTTCTTCTTCTTGAGGCATGTTTGTTTCTGACTCTTGTTGATTCTGTAATATGAATCTTCTAGGTGGAAGAGTGTCCCTATGATCTTTGTTGTAAAACTTCTTGTCTTCCCTAACTGTCTCTCGATAGGTTCTTGGTTGTGTTTCTTGATCTGTAGTTTTGGATCTTGAGACTCTTTTTGTCTGATTGTATCCTAGCCCAAAATTGTCATGATGTGGCATCTGACTATTGATAATATTATCCAAAACCTTTGAGTTGTTATGCATGTTTTTTTGTTGAAGGTTTTTTCGCAATGTAACAATCTCTGCTTCCAAATTTCCAATGATCCTTTACTTTTCTTCCAATTGTTCTTTAAGTGATTCTTTGATTCTTTTTTCTTCTTCAACTTGAATTTTTATATTAGAGATCATATGCTCCAATTCTTCAAAGTTGGAATTTTGTGTTTCCTCTTTTCCTTTTAGCTCTTCCTATAGTGATTTTTTTTCTTCTTTTCCCTTTTTATAACATCTACGCCGCTCAACAATTCTTCTCTGTAGTCAAATTATGCCTCTTCATATTCTTCTTATGTGTCTTCTTTATCAGAGCTTTCTATTTCCATGAATATAACTCTTTATGTCTCACTTTCACTGACTTCATCTTCGTTTGATGAGTGCTATAGGAAAATTCACCCTAAACTGAGTCTAAGGAATAAGCAGAGTGATAAATCCCTTCAAATACTGATATACCTTTAATATACCCCAAAACCATCTACACTAAGTGATAAGAGAAAGAGGGAAAGAGGGTTAATGGGTGCACCTTCAATCCTTACAGTTGATGTAGACCTCTTTTGCTTGTTGTTGACTCCTAGATCACATATATTCTCCCAAAGTTGGCCTGCAAGGGGTTAAGAATACAATGCAACAACGTCTACAATATCTAATGATCACTTTAAAATACTAAATATAGATATAAATGCTGAAATTAACAAGAACATGTAAACATAGGGTTTTGGGACAAATACAATCTCTGTTATTCAAATTCAAGATAAAAAGGTTACAACCTTTTCTTGCGACCACTCTATGAACCAAGTTTGGGATCCTCTGTCGTGGCTCTAAGTGCATCAATCGCATATTAGATTCTCACAAACAACATACCACCAAGGGAAGGAGGAAGGTTTGCATAGGGTGAATGGTTGGAGGGGACAATTTAGGCTAAAACGCGGAGGAAGATGCAAATATTGGGAAATGAAAGGGGAGGGATTTTCGCAGAGTTTTCTTATTCTCTTGTTTGTGTGTCTAAATGACTCCCCAAGACCTCTTTTTATATGATAAAAATATGGTTATTTGGTTTGGGGATGGGATACAAGGGGTAAAATGGTTAGGACACCCTCCATATCCCGTAAACGCCACCAAATTCCATGTAGTTTTATATTTTTTGCAACTTTTGGAGGTAAACGAAGGCTAACTAGCATGCAACAAGCATGCATATGTGATCTAACTAACATGCAACACAGATGTGTATGCAGGCTATTAGTGCAACAGGGCACCTACATTATCCAAAAAATGGTTTTTTAGAAGGAAGCCTTAACAATATTTTTGGCAAAGTATGCAAATGGATGGGCCAATGTCTTAGATGCATAAATGTCAAATTTTTGGACTATAACAAATTCCCCCTAATCTGTGAGGTCATAAGATAAATTGATGGACAAAATACATTAGAATATATTTACATAGTGGGAAGGCACAAAGTTGAGTGATCCCGAGACGAGCATTCGTGAGCATGTTATCTACAAAATAATGATAATATCTCCTAGGAGGGCACACCCATGCTCAAATAAACTAAGCATGGCTTCCAATCATGTACACTGCAGATTCGTGTCATATATATAGTAGTCATGAATATGAAAAAAATATGAATGTCTATAGAAAGTGTAGCCATGAACAATACAAAATGGATCTACATCTCAAAACCATCTGAAGATATACAAGTACAATGTGATATGCATCTTTAGGAAGAATCAACACCTATAATTGGAGATGATAACTTCATAGCTCAGGAAACAACTTTAAGATATTCAAAACTAAGGTAGGAGTACAACGAGAGAGTAAGAATCACTACTTTGAGGTCTTCGACATGTTGTCGGGAAAAGAGTGGAGGACCTCGATCATTAGGAATATAAATTCATTGATTTTGAATCTGAACTTGACTGGACTCTTGGGATGGTTGACTCATGAAATTCAAGAGATCAACTGCAGAATGGCTAACTTAGGTTGGATAAACTTTTTTTGGACAAAAGCACGAAAAAATAATGAGACTTAGGAAAAATATTATTGACATAAGTATGTGACACATGAGGCACCAAAAACTCTCGATATGTTTGGAAGAGTAACCAAATGGAGGAGGACACATATATATGTAACAAGAACAACTTCCTAAGGTGATGCTATATCCCGATGCCTGCAGAACAAGAAAAAGGATGTGCTTTGTCCAAGGGAGACTATGCTGTCACCGATAAAAGAGAATGTATATCCCATCCTCTCTTTTTGGAATATTTGATTTTTTTGTCTTTTCAAATTTTTAATGAGCTTGAAAAGAAATAAAATAATGATATGTTACAAAGGAGGAATGAGTGTCACTGGAAAGAAAAATAGTTCCAAGCCCATGGAACATACTAATTCTAGGTGCAAGGAGACATGTGCAGATTAAGGACACTCAAGAAACTTCCTCCATGGGTCAAGTTGTTAGATCACAAGGGAAAAAAGTGCTACAAGGATTGCATTTAAGGAATTCTTTGAAGGTTTGGTTAATAGCAACATGAAGCTAGCATTAGGCCAAACATGCAAGGATGAGACATGTGATGTGATTAAGGATGAAACAACAAGACACCTTCCAATTGAAGTTTTATGATCCTAGAGAAGGTAAGATCGGTGGTTTTTCACATTTAGAGAGTCTGAAAAATACTAAGAAGACTCCAGAGTGTTCCTTTTTCATAATTAGTCCAATCAGTTCGAAAAAGGGTTAAACTTATACCGAAAGCATGTCTCCTGAAAACCATTTTAACGAATGTGAACAAGACAAGATCACTCGGCTATATTTCAATTTTAAGGACTATGAAAAGAGATTAACTATCGATAACTCTCCCAGCGAGACATGTCTCTCAAGATGTACCTTTTTCCTAGATAATCTATTGCCTGGAAAATGGGTTAAACTTATGCCAAATAGATATTCCTTCTAGACCAATTAATGAGTGTAAAAGGAACAAGGTCACTCGATGATATTTTCATATTTAGGGAGTCTGAAAAAAGCTTAACTATGGACTCTGAGGGGGTTTTGTTTTCATAGATAATCTCCAAGGATCGAAAAAGAGATAAACAAAAACCAAGGAGAACGGCCCTTTTTCAAAAATTTAGTCCCTCAGGCCCAAAAAAGGGTTAAAATTATGCCTTAGAATACTCTCCTAGCAAAAAAAAGGTCCTAGGGCATACCTTTATTCATAAATTAACTGTCCGAACTGAAAAATGGATAAACTACTACTGGACAAATGTGCCTTGAAATTTTAGTTTGACGAGCATGAAGGGAAACAAGATCACTCGACAATATTTTCAACTTTAGAGAGTATGAAAAGGGATGAAAGAAGACCTCCAGGGGGGATTCTCTTCTTAAGTAATCCAAATGAGATTGAAAATAATAGATAATCTCTCATTCGATGTTTCTTTCAAAGTTTAAGTGAGCTTGAAAGACAACAAACCATTCTCTTGGGGAGTCCCTCAGGTATGAGCCAACAAAGATGAAGACGGATGGGGATTCAACACATAATCATGGAAGGACTAAAAGGACTTCCAAGCCTATGGAAAAAACTCACAACATGGATGAAAAAATGCAACAAAGGATATACCTATGACATCCATGTAGAGGAAGGCTATACCACCTAATTACAACACTTCTAAAGAAACATAGAAGGTTTCATGTCACACTTTGGTGGTATCAATCCTATGGAAAAGAGGAAAAAGTCAACAACCTGCAAGGTGCAATGTAATGAGAACCTAAACTATATGAAAGTGTAAAAAAAAAACTTTACCACGAGATGATGTGAGTGTAACCCATTCATAAAAACACCAAACCAGAAGAAACATTTCATAAGAACAACACAAAAATCTCTCAAAAAGAAACTCAAGTACCCACCAAGCCAAGAATAGGAAAAACTAGAATCAAACTAGGGAAAAAAGAGTCGAAAAAGTCTATAAGTAGGGGTAGATAGCTCATTTTAACTATTGCAAATTGGAAAATACCAAAAAATCCAAAAAAAACTCTTCTTTAAAATGTGAATTCGAGGATCTATGGTGGACGAAAGGTCTTCAAACCTGAACCAAGTAAGTACGAATGACCTCTCTCATCCTTTCCATTCATCATTTATTTTCTACTTAATTGTTTAGAGGGTGCACTCACTAGTAAAAATTCCAGGTTTGTGTGTACGTGGGCTATCCATGCTCAGCATGTGTATATACGCAGGAAAAGTAACACTTAGCACGCATACATATGCGACCATCTTTAATACATCCTGTGTACATCTCTTTAAGATTTCAAAAAAAAATGAAACAAGGGACTAACCTCACAAAATTTTATGCAACAGGATGTATGTTAACAGGAAAGAGAGAGAACATAGGGACTTAGATGTCTTGGTAGAGGAGGCTCCAGGGGCCATTTCCATGCTCAAACAATGTGGTATGTGGAAGTTCTTTCAGTGTCCATTCATGAGGGAACAACCCAGGTTACTGAACCATTTGATAGAGTATTTCCACCCAAATGTAGAGGCCTTCATGCTAATGGGCCAATAAATGACTTCGTGACTGAGGATATATACTTTTTGACCGACCTCTCTAGGAGGGGGGAACTGGTTAACTTGAGGAACTTTTCTCCACAAACTCACAACATAAATGACTATATTGGAATATACTGCAAGGTTGTCACTAAGAAAGTAGGATCTTGGGTGCCAATTCATAAGATCTTGAGCCTCAACCTCTAGATAATACTTTACATGATTGAGCGGATCACAGGTGTTAGTACCTAAAGTTGCTCTCGACTGCTAAGGGAAATCTAGGGCATCATTTATTTATTGCAAACTCTTTTTGAGGGTTTTATGATTTTTTTTTATGAGTAAGGTGGTTGGAAACTAGTTTCAAGGTAACAACATAACATGAAAATCAGAATAAGAACATAAAATATCCCATTGACTGAATAAAAGGTAGACACAAAGATGGATTAAACCAATTAAGAAAAAGGAAGGTGAAGCCTTCAATTTGTCAACTTCACAATAATTCTTGTCTCATAATATCATAAAGAAACAAGACTATTAGCTTGATATCAAAACTTGAAAAATTATCTCTACAGTAAAATTTTCACTGTATAAATTAACAGTCAAGAATAAAAAAGCATTGCAATCTGAATAATGAATTCAAGCATGAAGAAAGAAATAACAGAGTAGAAAAAGAAGGTCTAACCATCCATATTCCTTTTCTATTAATTTCCAAATTGAACATAAATGCCTTTTACAATGAGATTCACAAAAAGGTCCCTTGGATCTCCAAATCCCCCCCCCCGCCCCACCCCTCCTTTCTCTCATTCTACAGAGTTTATATAGAAACAATACATAATAATCAAGATCCAAAAGAAATGGATCTGAAAACCTCCTCATCCATGTTTAGTTTCTTGTTTAAAATAATCAAGGAGAAGATCCAATCTGATCTCCAATTCGAATTGATGAGGTGGATTGTCAACTGTTGTCCATGAGATTTTTCAGGAAAACAAATCTGGTAAATTCCTGAACAATAGGGTCCAACAATCAATTCGAATATCATAAATGGTGATAGATGTGTAAAAACTGAGAGAGGGTTTTGTTAAGGGGCATTTTCCCAACAAAAACCTCTTTTTTTTTCATCAAATTCATCTCTAGCTGTTCTGCAACCTCTCTTGAAGAACAGGAAAAAATAACAGAGTATTTCCTGTAGCTTATCAGAAAATTATCCCTCAAATCTCAATTCGAATCTCTTAAATGATGATATATTTGTAAAACATGAGAGAGGTTTTTGTGAAGGGTCATGTTTCCAACAAAAACCTCTTTTGGTTTCATCAAATTCCTCTCCATCTGTTCTGTAACATATTTTGAAGATAAAGACTAAAACAGGAAAAAATAACAGAGTATTTCCTGTAGCTTATCAGAAAATTAGCCCTCAAAGATCAATTTGAATATCTTAAATGGTGATATATGTGTAAAAAATGAGAGAGGTTTTTTTGAAGGGTCATGTTACCAAAAAAAACCTCTTTTTGTTTCAACAAATTCATCTCCATCTATTCGGCAACCCCTCTTGAAGAAAAAGACTAAAACGGGTAAAAATAACAGAGAATTTCCTGTAGCTTTTCTGGTTCTTCTTTTAATGATTCTTTACATCTAATGGTACTTTTTCCAATTATGAAATAGTGTTTCCATCATTGCTATGTTTCCCTATGTAGCCACGAGCCTTTGAACCTTCACAAGGAATATCATTGTTAACAAATTGTTCTTCCATGTTTTTATCTGAAACATTAGTTACTTTTGGTTCCATTTCAATCTTTGTTTTCTTGCAATCTTGTGTAGCATCAGACATACTGTTATCCTTCCAGGATTTACCACAAGGAAACATACTAGGCACTATTGTAGTCTTCCAGTGTTTATCAACCTGTTTGTGAGATGTAAGCCACTTGCCTTTATCATGAACCTTCCAACTCTTGAGGTCGGGGCGACGTTTCAACTCAGAAAACTTAGCAGACACATTTAGAAGCTCTATTGATCCCCCACTTTGCCTAAGCACCTCGCCAACAACATCTTCATCTTCAACTAGATTCATTGAGCATGTAGAGTAAACTAGTTTCCCTCCAACTTTAATCGATGCAACACCTCTCATGGCAATTTGAACTTGAAGGCGATGTACCTTATTGCCAAGTCCAACATTCCATTTTTTCCAGATATCAGGTTCCTTAGGAATTGTTCCATCCCCATTGCAAAGTACATCACATAATATGCGATCAAAAAGAAACTCTGTTATACTTTTTGCATGGGTGTCTTCATTCGTCTCAAGTCTTCCACTACCTTTATCCTCTGTCTCATTTGTTGTTTGTGTCAGCATGCCATTATTTTTGCAACGACAACTTGGAAAGTTTTGTGCTTAATGATTGGTTACCAACAAGTTAGCACTACACATCCTCTTCATCTGATGAATGAGAAGATTACATCGTTAAACACCAGCATCATTTGCTATGACCATTCCCTTGGGTAGAAACACAAGCTTAGCTGATTTGTGAATCATCTCTAGGAGTTGAAATGTTTTTGACCCAGTTGTTGTACATATATCAAGAATATAGTGGTGTGACTGTACATCCAAGAAAAGGGGTGGCACCATGCTCACAACCCCCTGTTGAGTTATGTTCCCAATCTTGTTTTCTTGCTTTAAGAATTCATGAATCCTTTCAAGCATTTGGTTTTTCCTTAGTTGCATGCAAGAGAAATTCAAGTGCCAAGCAAGCTTTGTTGGATACCAGGGTAAAGGCCTAATATGTTCAACCGCATTGCCACCTACATCTCATCAGGTATAATGCCTTGTTCCTGTGATCAGAGTAGTGTGCCATTCGGGTCGAATCCAGCTACGAGGTACTCCCCTGTTCGAATTCGGACTACCTGTCCACTCCTCTTTGGTGCCATCAAAACAAAATTCTGTAACTAGAGCCCTCAGGTTTCAAATTTGCCACCTGCAATCTGTTAGTGTATTACGTTCCTTTGAGTGAATACCTGTGCCTAAATTCAGAAAAATCAAATAGGTATAATATAACGATCATTGAGAATTGGGTGAATGAGTCTTGCGCAGGTACACAACAATCGGGTTATGAAACAGTTTGAATCCGTAAATGATTCCACAATTTTGTGGATGCATGCGAACTCTCAATCCATGATTTGTGTCATCATAACAAAATCTGGATGGTAGGCGCGTATCAAGGCATGATTATTTTGGTGCTACGGGAATAGCCTTATTCCCGTAGCGCTATTAATGACTTAGCAAAATTTGAATTTATGAAGTTCAAACAGGCATATAAGGTGACACCTCATTTAAAAACCATGTCTTTCAATTTCAAACTTGAATAAGCTATTCAAAAACTGAAATGCAAACCATAAGACACTAAAAACAAAGAACAAAATCAACTGGAAACAGAAATTGAAGTCTAGGTAAGAAGGGTTTAGAATAAGGTTTTCTCACTAAACCAAGACAAAATTATAGACTAACAACAGGATCCACAACACTTCATCAGGCTTCACATGCACATATGCATTGTCCAACTCAATGTCTATAGGTCACCATCTTTGACTAGAGCACTACAATGCTCACATGTATGAAAAAAAAAACTGAATGTTGAAGAAGAACAAATAAGAACTTTGGGTTCGAGACCGTGTTGTGTGCTTTATTTTTCGAGGGAGTGCCAAGCCTTAGCTCATGAGAGACAGTACGAGACCATATTTTGTCCTTTCTATCATTATGAAGGTGAGCATATTTGTTGCCTCTAAAGGGTGCAGGAGGCCTTCGATGAAAAATTCTTTGACTGGTGGGCCCATTAAATTCCTTTGATTGAGGACTACCCCTACACATGGATCAGTTTTCTAAGGGATCCTGATATGCATATGCCCCTATCAAGGAGTGCAGAGAGATAGGTACACATTTGTTTTAGAGTTGTTTTATTTTTAATTTTTAAAATATTATTCTTTTTTATGGTAACGTCAAAATACTAATTCAGTTATCTTTTATATACAGACGTGGGACCAGTACGACCAACCGAATTTGCCAAGACCAGGTGTTGTCCTCGAGCGAATGTTGGACCAACACCAACATAAGGACCAGAAACTATGGGAGGACCACCAGCCAAAGAGACTAAGAGAGTATTATAACGAGTAGATAAGAAACTAATAGATCTCACTTATGCAACGTCGATGGAAGAGATAGAGGACCTTCCCCGTCCATGCAACTTCATGTTGTAGGGGTACCCAAGACTTGAATTTATTTGTTTCAACATCTTTCGAATGCCATATTTCATTATTCTAGGGCCAACAAGCCTAGGCCATAGCTAGATATGGACCACGTATATGTTGATGGCACCTTTTTTGTACTCTCTTATGTAGTGAGAGATTGAACCCAACGATGTATCCCGACTCTGTTTGAGGCTTTATGGCCCACTTTTGTACTGATGAAATTAATTTTGGACACATTATTATATATATATACATCTTTTTTCCTTATGGATAAAACATTTTGTACAAATTTATTTACATATGCGTGTATGTGTGTTATTTTATGTTTATGTGTGAACAATATACCAATCTAATACATGATTATCCAATGTATCAGTTATTTGATTAGATCCCCTAGGAACATGAATATAAGTAATATAATGAAAATAGTGTTCTAAGAGATGTACTCTAAGTAATCATCAGTGAAAGGTGGGATCGTAGACACGATATATTCCATTTAACTGAGACACGACCAGTTGAGCATCTAGATAAATCCAGAGGTGACAAATACCATGTGACAAGGAATCACGTAGTAATTCTATTACGACACTCTACTCGATAAATTATTGGTTTCTTCACCCAGACAAATACCTCCAGAAGACATCAACTGACTAAAGGTCATGAAGATCACCCAAGCTACAGAAGCAAGCCTCTGATTGTGTTGGCTAGAACTGTCTAATAACCCAACATAGACCTCAGATTCACTTGACATCTGCCACAGTGAAAAGAAACACAATAAACTACACATCCATAGAACAAAAAGAAACAAATGTATAAATAAAGCTATATATTATATACAATAATTCAATCCTAGGTTACCGATCTAATCATAATAATTATTAAGTTAGAGCCCATTTCTAGGCTCCGATAAAGAAGTACCCTCGAAATAAAGGAGTTGATAGGCACAATTTTCTAAAATGTTTTTAACAATGAATAGTCTGAACCACATGGGTTTGAATTTTCTTTCCTCCGAGGGATCTTTATCTTGTTCATATACCAATACAAGATCTCCTACAGAAAAAACTTGAGGGTAGACAAACCAATCATATTGACACTTGACACGTTGTTTGTGAACCTAGTTGGCCAAGGCTGCATCTCGACGTTGCTCATCGAGCTACTCGAGATATATAAGACACTCTTTAAGTGGAGTAGTGTCGGGCAGTAGTTCCACTACCAACTTAAGATAAGGGATTTGGAACTATATGAGAAAGACTACATCCAACCGGTAAATGAGTTGGAAAGGATAAAAAATGGTAGCAGTCTTGACTGAGGTTCGTTAAGCCCAAAGTGTTGAGTACAACATCAAATTCCAATTCAACCTGGTTGAATTGATCGTCCATTGAAGAATAGTCTTGAGAGACTTATTAACAACCTCCACTTGACCATTCTCTTGTGGATAGTAGGGTGATGAATTTTCTTGCTTAAACCCCAGTTTTTATGTTAACTCAGAAATCTTGTTCTGGAAGTGGTTGTCATGGTCTGTGATAATCTCCTTTGGAATACCGAACTTGGATACAATCTGGTTAAAAATTAAAAGTGCAGTAATTTATCCATTATTTTTTAATGTCGTCATGGACTTGACCCACTTAGTGAAGTATTCTACCACTATGATGATATAATTATGCCCACTAGATGAATTCGGGTGGCATGTAGTAAAATCAATCCCCCACTTGGCGAAGGAACCAACAACAATAGCTGGAAACATGGGAGTCGGGTGTGTCTGCATATTTTGAGAGAAGATATGGCACATGTGACACTTCTTGACTGCCTCTCCATAATATTTGATCAATGAGGGCCAAAAGTATTCGGCGTGAATAATTTTCTAGGTTGTTTCCAACCCAGACAGGTGACTGCCACATGCTCTAGTGTGATAGTCATTCAACACAATCTCTGCCTCTTTGTGAGTGAGACAATGACAAAGAATGTAGTCCACTCCTCAACGATATTAAGTATCATTGATTATAAGATAGTTCTGCACTTGATGGCATATTCGTCGATGCTCATCACGAGAAGAAGAAGAAGGGAACTTCAAACTCTTAAGATACACAAGTATATCTCCATACCAAGGGTCTAAAGATGCAATAAAAAAAATAACCCCATTGAACACTAGCTCTTCAGGAAAATCATTACCACTCTTGATCAAAAGTTATGAAATTAGTTTAGGATAGACCAAGGACTTTTTATATTTCATTGAAACAAAATCTAAGTCAAAATCTTCTAGGGTGACTATCCATCAACTAATTTTCCTATCGATGAACCGTTTTGTTAACACATATTGAAAAGGGTTCACGACAACTACGATGGTGGTCTTGCGAGCTAATATGTAATGGAAAAATCATTGGAAATTTTCTCAACATGGGTGTAGTTGAGTTCCGGTCCTACCAAGCCTCGGCTATGATAGTAGATAACATGCTCTTCAAATGTGTGATCCTCTTGGAAAAAAACCATGCCAATAATAGACTCTACGACAACCAAATACAATAAGAAATCCTTGCCATAATCCGGAGGACTGAGCAGAGGGGTAGACGTCAGAGCATGTTTAAATGCTTCAAAAGAGTGATGATCCAAAATGGATCCATAATGACAAAAAATTAAAATTTCTTGGATTCAAACAAAACTAGAGCCATCGTGTACTTCTCATCGTGTCGATTATGATAGTATATTCTTTTTTGAAAATGGACTCTGTATGGCGAAGCTATCTCAATATGAAGTTCTTACCAAACATGAAAAAATTTCAAAGGTCAAAGTCAAAATTGAAAGTTTGTATTGTTGACGTCACCAGTACATCATGCCGACATTAGTAGGACACATCGAAGCACCAGGACGTGCCACGTGGCAGCTAAATTTGGCATTTTTAGAAGTGATTTGGACCACTAAATATATGACATGTGGAACTATATAGAAGTGACACATGGAAGTATAGACATGACATGGGCCAGTGACAACAAGACATGTGGCATTACAAAAGGACATGTGGTAGTGACATGGAGACAAGTGGCTTCCTCTAGGCATGACATGTGGTAGGTAGGCTGACTATGCAGCTAAATTGGTGGTTGACTGGGTCGGTGAATGTATGCTGACTGGACTATATGGTGGAAAATCACAAGGTGACATGTGGCCCAATCACAGGCCACCATATAGCACCCCGGATCAAGCCAATAAGGCCTGGGTCAAAAAAAATTGGACTATGACAGATTCAATCCCTAGGCCTCTGGGAAAGCAACGACTTACTTCCACACAGTAAAAAACTAAGCATCATATGTTTCTTTCTTACCACATGGCATGTATTCATTTTCTTTTTTATTAGCGCGAATTTTGATGGATAAGCACCCAGTCGGCAGGGCTAGCCCCCAACCAAGGCGCATGTAACCGAGTGTTGAACCTTGGGCATGAGCCTAATTTTTCACCACTTAGCACATGGTCACATGGCCCTGCATACGACCATGGCTCAATTGAATAGGGGGCGTGTGCTAATATACTTCCCTAAAATTAGGTTTTGACTTAGGAAAATGGATTTGTAATGTATTTTGGCATGATTTTGTTGGATTTTGGCCCTAAAAGAGGGGATATGAGCTTAGGAAGAGGCCCAAATCAAGGGGTGAAGTTAGATTTCGACCCCCAACTGCAAAATCTACTTAACTAGGTCTTTTTATGACCATGGAAAGGTTCAAGACAACAGAATGATGCCAACTTGTGGAGAGTAAGCCATTTTTATGCAGGTGAAGCCAACAAGCTAAGGAACTTTGGAGGCCATTTCTGGGATCTACGCTCAGCCTTTTTCAATGTCGTCAGTTGTGTTGGGTTCTTGAGGTTTAGAAGAACACAACCACACCAATTTGTAATCCAATTGATGTAACTTTGATGTACTTTTGAAGCATTGAATATTAATAAGAAATCCTCCCCCACTGAGACAAAGGCCCGAAGATGTAGGCAACTTTGTCGAACTCCGTTAACAGTATTTATCCTTATGGTTTGTTGTTTTTAATGTTCATTTTCTATTCTGCATTCTTTATGATGGCTACAACATTATTTCATTAAATCTTATTCTTCTCTTTAATTTCTAAATGGTAAATCAAGTCATGCAAAATACTTAACCAAGTCTTTAAAAGATCATTTTTGGATCAAGTAGTATCAGAGCAGGTTGACATTTGATTTTTTGAGTATGCATGATTACCAGGGAAAATATAAGTCATGGTGAAGGAGAAATTGTAGAAGGAGATCCTGAGATTAGATCAAGACAGAGGAAATCTCAAAGTGATAAGATGGCATCATAAGAAGGAATTTCGCAAAACGAAAGAGAGTTTCAAAGAACTTTCTTTCCCATGCCGGCGATGGTAAAAGTATTGTATGAAGATTACTTGGAACAGAAGAGACTTTTTCAAGGGGAATATTCTAAGAAAGAAAAAAGTGAAGAAGGAGAGGACCCTCCAAAACCTCCTCCTTCACCTCCTTCATCTCCATCTTCTTCTTCTTCTTCAAGTAAAAGTTCAAATCCTACTTCTGCAAGAAAACATTCTCATAAATATAAGCCTGACATGCCATTACTTAAAACTGATGTGAAATTCGATTTTCTTTTGTATAATGGAGAAGTCAATGATGAGAAGATTGATAATTGGGTCAGACAGATGGAGGTATATTGCAATGTGCAATGAATCAACGATGAGGCAACGAAGATCAAAATGGCATCACTTCGTCTTGTAGGCACAAACCTGATCTAGTGGTAGAGTTAGTTGCAACATGGTACTCAAAAAATTGGTAATGTGTTTCCATCATGGAAATATTTTTATTTTTGCACTTAGAAAACACTTATGTCCTTTGGGGTATAAGGAGAAGGCTTTAATTGAATGGAAAATCCTTAAATTAAGAAGAGAACAATCGGTGCAAGAATAAACAGATGAATTTCCTAAGATAGATTAGATGTTAGATATTCCATTACATACACAAGAAACTCTTATGAAGTATATAGGAGGTTTTCATGCACATATTCATAATATTGTGTTTATGTTTGGACCTACTAATCTTGATGAGGTTTCTGTTCAAGCAACATATATTGAAGCAAGGAAAATTGGAGTTTGTGTATTAGGGGAATCATATTCAAAGAAGGAAGGAAAAAGAAAAGGGAATGGGAAGAAAGAAAACTCAACGACAATGAAGGAAGAGAAGCTCTCTTGCAAGCATTGCAAGAAAGAAGGGCACGATGACGAACATTGCTAGAAATTGAACCTATAGAAGAAACCAAAATGGCTCAAAGAGAGGAAAAGGAGGCAAAAAGTTGTAGCAACAACACAACCAACAGACTTGGGGTCAGATTTAGGTGATGAGAGTAAGATCACAGGAGTTGGTTTGTCAGGTAAAATTGGTTATGGTTATGATTCTAGAAGTAAATTGTTTCATAAAAGGGTCATTATGAAACATACCCAGATCGACACTTTGTTAGATATCATATCTCAAGCTAATCTAATTTCAAAAGAAGTGGTTAAGCAATTGGGATTAAAAACTAAGTTACATCAAAAACCCTATTCACTAAATTGGATAAGAAAAAATCACAAATTGCCCATAACAAAGAAATGTGTCATAAAGTTTGCAATTACATCTAAGTTTGTGGATGAAGTAATATGTGATGTGGTGCCAATAGAATCATGTGGAATGGTATTAGGTATCCCTTATTTATATGATCTCAAATCAATCTTATTTAGGGAACAAAATCAATCACTTGTTTAATAAGGGAACTAAATATGTTGTACATGCTCATAATATTAAAGAAAATCAAACTCTACTAAAGATGGAATGATTAAGAAAGGTAACATATGCATGAAACATACCTATAATTGTGCCAAGTAAAGCAGTTGATATCAATCATGAACATTATATGGTTGTAGGATGTGAGTTCAATCATACTTTTCTTTAAGATAAGTTAATGTTGTGCAAGCTTGTCAAACATATTGGTTCATTTTCAATCATATTTATGATGTCATTGCTGCTAGTTTTTTCTACATGGATGGTAGTGGTTCAGAAAGATGTGAATGAGTTCAAATGGATAACAATATGATTTCAGTTGTCTTGGTTATTATGCAATTGATTATGATGCGACAGGTGCACATGACAGAGTTTAAAGAAAAACAACAAGTGGGAGACCTATCTCACACTTGGTGTCTGGTTAATATACTTTTGGAGGACCAAAAGGTCTTAATGGGGAGGACTGATCTAAAATCGATCCATAATGGCCAAAGATTCAAAGTTATTTGATTCAAATGAAACCAACACCATCGCGTAGTGCTTGTCATGTCGATTCTGGCAGTATATTATTTTTCTAAAATGGACTCCGTATGGGGAATCTATCACGATCTGATTTTTTTCCCAAATAGATAAAAATTCAAAGGTCAAAGTCAACAATCAAAGGTCATACTACTGATGTCAGTAGGAAATGTGGAAGCACCAGGACATGCCACATGGTAGCCAAATTTTTCATTTTTTGGGTTGATTTGGACTATTACAAAGCTGACACATGGAATTGTACGGAAGTGCCATGTGACAGTATGGATGTGATGTGGGCTAGTGAAAAGAAGACACGTGGAACTGCTGAATGACGCATGGCAGTGATGTGGCAACATGTGGCTTCCTCTAGGCATGACATGTGGTAGGCAGGTTGACTGTGCAACTGAGTTGACAACTAACTGGGTCGGTGACTGTACATTGACTGAAATGTATGGTGGAAAATCATAGGGTGACACGTGGCCCAATCACAGGGCACCACATGGCACCCCGTATTGATCCAATAAGGCTTGGGTGAAAATTTGTTGGACTTCGGTGGATTCAATCCCCATACCTCTCGGAAATCAATGACTTACTTCCACATGATAACCAACTAAGAATCATGTGTTTCTTTCTTACCAAATGGCAAGTATTCCTTTTGTTTTATATCAGCATGCATTTTGAGGGATAAGTGCCCGATTGACGAGGCTAGATGCCGACCAAGGCGCATGTAACCAAGTGTTGGACCAGGTGTTGAACCTTGGGTGTGGGCCTAACTTTTTATCACTTACCACATGGCCACATGGCCCTCCATATGACCAAGAACTGGTTGAATAGGGGGCGTGCTCCAATATGTAGTTGCAAAAGTGGGTTTTGACATAGAAAAATCAAGGGGGGAAGTTGGATTTCGAACCCCAACTCAAAAATATACTTAACCAGGTCTGTTTACAACCATGGAGAGGTTCATGACAGAATAATTATGCCAATTTGTGGAGATTAAGCCATTGTTATGCAGGTGAAGCCAAGAAGCTAGGGAACTTTGAAGGCCATTTCTGGGAGCTACGCTTAGTGTTTTTCAGTGTTGTCAGTTGTGCTGGGTTCTTAAGGTCAATTAGAACACAACCATACATGTTTTTCATCCAATTGATGTACTTTTGAAATATTGAACATTAATAAGAAAGACCCCCCCAGTGAGACAAAGGCCTAGAGGCGTAGAAAACGTTTTTGAACTCCGTTAATAATCTTTGGTGTTATGGTTTGTTGTTCTGAATGTTAATTTTATGTTCTACATTCTTTATGATGGCTGCAACATTCTTTCATTAAATCTTCTTATTCTCTTAAATTTCTAAATGGTAAATCAACTCATATAAAATACTTAACCAAGTCTTTAAAAAACAATTTTTAGATCAAGCGTTGAGTTGCTTCATCCCAACAAAATGGGGCCCCTTTCTTCAAGAGGCACATAAACCGTTTAGTAATCTCAACATAGTTGGCAACAAAATGCCAAAGAAAGTTGATTTTCCCTTGTATACTTTGAAGTTGGGGGATTATGTGTGGGGGTGGTAATTGAACTATTTCCTCAACCTTCATAGGATCAACCATGATCCCTTTAGTTGACAGGATAAGACCTAACAAGCAAACCAATGTTACACAAAAAATACACTTATTCGGATTAAGGTAAATCTAATAGTAATGACACCTTTCAAATATAAGTCGTAAATGGGCGGGATGATCAGATATCTTACTAGAATGTGATACTAGATCATTAAGATATGCCTCGACTATGTCTTTTAGGTCATGGAAGGAAAACGACATGGCCCACTGAAAAGTGGCTCTAACATTATTAAGGCCAAAAGGAATTTTTTGTGTATGCAAATGTACCCCAAGGACATATAAATTTCAATTTATATTGGTCCTCGGGCTTGATATGAATCTGGTTGTACCTGGAAAAACCGTCCATAAAAGAAAAGACCTCACAACCTACACATTCATCGACAATATAGTCAATGAATGGTGTTGGAAAATTATCTTTCAGGAAAGATTTGTTCAGATCACAAAAGTCCATGCACACACGGATCGTACATTATATTGTTTTAACATGAATAGTGTTCAACACCCATTCCATTAATTGTATTGGATAGATGAAACCATCCTTGATGAGTTTCTCTACCTCAGTCTTGATCATTGCTTCCGTGGGAGGATTGATTGGGAGAAGCTTCTGTCGGACATGCCTAACATCAGTGTAAGTTGTGATCTCGTGTTCAACTATACATGGGTCAATTCCTAGTATCTCCTCATAAGACTAGGCAAAGACGTCGCAAAACTCTTTAAATAATTCAGTATATATCTTAATCTCTTTGGGGGGGGAATCTTCTCTGACGAAGATGTTTTCCATGATGATAAGGGTTCTAGAGTTGTTGATAGGAATCATTTCAGCTATACTTTCCATGTTTCCCTTGGTATATATTCTGCACGTGGCCAGAGGGTTAACAAGACAAGGGGCATCTCCATTCACGGTTACAGTGAACTCTCTTGCATCTACTCTCCTCAACTTGGGTAAGAAATAAGATCTCTGGTGAAGATCATCTCAAGATCTATTTGCCCCACTCATTGCCTCCAAAATCACCTTGTTAGAGGGAAAGACTAAGTCTAAAGGATCACGACTGGAAAGATATTTTTGATCCAAAATAGGCTTGAGAACGAGATATATCTCCTGTGGGCGATCCAGATCAGGATTGGTTGAGGCTTGCTAGACAATACTATATGCACAGTTAATAGTGGATAAGGGCATAACCATTCCAGGGTGGCCTACCCCTTCCATCGAATTCGATGGGGAAGGTAAAATCCACGGGTCGTTAAAGTAACTCATTCTAAAATAAGTGACTTGAAATATCGCAACCTTCGGTTTACTAAGGACAACTGAAATAAAATTGACATCATTGGCAGGTGATGGATAATCAAAAGTCCCCATTAAAGATGGAAACAATCGAGCACCTAAGTTGACGACACTTGGCTCGGGGTTGTCAATCATCAGGACCGTGGATGCTCTCAATGAAGTGTCAAGACAGGAGAATGATAATGGATCAATGGTTATGATCCAACCTTCGTGAGGAAAACATAATACTTGAAAAATGGTGGATACAACCATTGTCATAGAGTAGTTCCAACTCCACCCTAACAAACAATTGTAGTCGAGAGGCACCTCGACTAATTCTACCTCGAAGCACACATGTTTTCCCTCCAACTACACAAGGAAGGAGGGAATTATGCCATGTGGTATAAAATATCAACCATCAAACACAGTTAGCAATGTGGGCAATGGAGAAAACTCAGGTTGGCCAATGGCCTTCCAGCATGCCAACAACATCATGTAATTTGAGGCAGCCTCATCAAACACAGTACGAAAAATGTTCCATGTCAATGATTTCATGGAATACACCACTACTATATGAAAAGAGACGTGGTGATGAACATGAGCTTTATAATATGTAGGGTTAAAAACAATCATTCCCGAGTTAGTAGTCTCAACGGCTCCCATGGAAGGCAACAATGCTTTCCTCTGTGAGGGGAAACTCTAGAGGACTTCCATGATGGAGTAATTCTGAGAAGCCCTTGTGTTCAGGTTGTGAGAATCCTTATTAAACACAAACTTAGGGATGTAAGTCATATTTTCTCCCACATTCTTCTTAATTTGAAGAAGAGGTAGAGTGTTGGAGGCTTCTTTTCCCTTCTCAACAGATTCTGTAATTTTGTAATTATGAGCCCTGGTCTGCAGATGAGCATCAGATCTCATCATATAATGTTTGCGACTCTATTATTAGAATTAGGCTCTGGAGCTCCCTGATTAACCCCAGGCACATTTGTGGATGAGGAATCTTGAGCCATATTTTTCCATGTGGAAAAGGGTTGGTTAACACGATGGGTTGTTGTTGTGCCAATATCTTTTTGGATTCCTCAAGCCGAGGGAATCGGTGAGTCAAGTGGTCATTTGTGCAAAGATTACATAGAAATGTCTCCTTCCTCTTTTGATTTTTACCCTCACCATCATTATTCATAGCCTTCTTATCCCCCTTACCCTTCTTATTTTTATATTTCCTCTTTCCCTCGGATTTCTTTTTACCCTTGATATTCATCAATTACACATTTTGTACATCCGACATTTGGGTTGTGGGTGTAGCCGAACTAGGAGTTTAGCTGAACAAATTCTATTGAATCGATAAATAACGTAACTAATTAGGCAACTGATCTATGGGCTTTCTCTATGTTGAGCCTAATATTCCATCAATGTGAGGCCCAAACTTATGTTTGGTCTTGTCAAAAGTCGACCATGGTGCATCTGACAAGATCTCGTACAACATATTGGATTAAGAGTAAATCAACTCCAGTTGTTGGACTCTCATGATTGCCTCTTCTTCGGAAAAAATCCTGGATGTCACAACGTATTTGGATACACAAGGAACCAAGGACTTTAGGAACCACTCGAGAAAAAATGTGGGAGGGACCTTAAATTTAATAAAGCTCTTTCATCGACGCCATTATCGGATGTGATACAAGATATCGATAGTTTTTGTTTTCTTGAAGTTGGCCAAAAAATCAGTGTCGACATCGTATCTTAATGGTAACTGGAAACGTTTTAAGAAAACCATAGCCATTTCATTAAAGTAAGTGTACTTTGAGCTATTGAGCCCTATATACCATTTCGTGGCACCCCCTATAAGAGTGCATTGAAACAAATGAAACTGAATGAAGTCATCCTTTAATAAGTTGGATGAGCACCATAAATGAAATATCGTAACATGGTCACCTGGATCTTCACTAGGTTTTCCTTCAAATGTAGGGATGTCTGAGGGAAACTTAGTCAGAATGGGGGGCCAACGTGGATCATGACAGATCAGGTCGTTCAACATCCTTGAAAAGTTTGGCAAATGTAGAGTTTCCAGGAAAGGTAGTCTAGGTTGTGGTGGATTCAAAGGAAATGAGGGGCCTGTATTTTGACTGGAACTAGGTTGCCAGGAAAAGTTTCCCTGCTAGCCATGGTTTTGGTAGAAACCATGGTGTCCTTGGCTAGTAAAAGGAGTTTTGACTTGATTCTGCATTTTCGGTTTATTCCCATAGTTGGATGACATACCTTATGTAGGGATTTCTCCCTACACTGCATTCCAAGGACCTTGGTTGGGGATGCTCCTAGAAGACCCTCTTGGCATAGGTAATGAACCCAACTTGGGGTTCCACTGAGTGTGGGAGGGGTTTCCCTCGATTGACATCCCTTGTGAAGGAAATGATCCCTACCAGAGATTTCCAATACCTTGTGACGATTAAAATCTTGTCATCGCTCCATGTGAAGGAATGAAGCCTTGCATGAGGTTTGGTTGACCAAAGACATGGTTTCCCCCCTGTCGAGAAATAAGACGATGAGAAAACGTTATTTCAAAACACTTTGATTAAAGAAAAAGGAATAGATCCTACTAGAGTCATATAGGATTGAGGTCCATGAATCCCCCCACTAAAAAAACTAGAGCTAGTGTTAATCCTGATTGGCTGCTAGAAAGCACCTCCAGGCGAAAGGGATTAAGGAGGGATATGACCCCCACCATAAGGGATAACATTAAATGGGGAAGTGGTTCTTCCGAAAGATCCTTGTAAGAGAGAATTAGATCTCACTACCCCCAGAACAACAGTCTATAGAGTAGAGTAGTTTAAGGTAGAACTAGATTAGAAACCCAACATCCCATATGAAAAGGGAGCACTAGACACATTTTGGATAGATGGAACAGTGGTCATATTCGTTGAGGGGACTGTGCCACAGATCAAAGTTGTGGTTGTTTGGATAATTTTAGTTATGATAGGTAGAGGAGGGGGAGGAGGCATGACACCACCTCCTATGTCAGCCGATATGGGAGTATGAGGACTCTCCAAAGAGGTATCACTAGTTTCTTCCATCTTCAATCGTCTAAACAACTGACGTTCAGGTGAAGTCACCTTAGGAGGTACTATCTGAATAAGAAGATATGTTGATGACTTAGTGATTGGAGGTTTTGTGGTCTTGAAGCCTTCAACCTCAAAGTAAAAAATGGTGGACTCCTCCGGTGCATGAAATTATTCTATAGACATTGGCTCGGGTATAGTTTCTTGTGGTCCAGTCACTTCAAATAAACCCTCTTGATCTAGCCTACGCCTTAGCGGTGGTGGAGGTGGCTCCAAAGTAACTGATGACGAGCCCTGAAACTTACGTGAATGAAGAAGATGTTGATATTCAACCTTGTGAAATGATCAACAAACACTCAAATTTTAAGCTAGCATGAAACAAAGAGAACACACAAAAAAATTCCTAACAAAAAATCAAGCAAACAACTAACTGGCAAGAAGAACAGTTACGCCAATCAACACTAGAGCAACTTACCGATGCAATTGTAACTCGAACATGGAAACATACTCTAGGTATACTCTACAAAGTGTGATCCGACGTCCTCCCTAGGTACCACAATATATCCCCACAGTCACCCGTGTAAGTCCCTAAAAGTAGGTAACTAGGTTTCCAGCTCGCAGTCGGTCACCATGCATGTACAGTTGACAGTTGAGCTGATCGTAATGAGAAGGATAACAAAGTTCGAAGCCTTTCAAGGGTACTGAAGGAAAATGGTCTGGAATAAAAATAAGGATATCGAATGGATTTGAGGTCCATGAGGCTCCATAGTTAAATGTGATCAACGTAAATCCCAAGAATGACCCTCAATATACGACCCCCACTATGTTCAGTCTGGATTTGAGGGTTTATCTCCTCTACCTTTCCTCAAACAACCTTGAGTTTATCCCCTGTTTTAGAGGGGGTTCCCAAATTACTCTTACGAAACTAGACTCTAACACTCCCTATCTCAGAATCTTATGTTTGTTTAAGTGGCCTTGAAGAGTTTCCTATCCACACCTATTTCAAGGCCCTAAAGCCTAGACTACTTGGTGAACCTTACAAACAAAAGTCTAGTTGATTTTAAGTGTTAATAATTGATTTTAAGTGGCTTGATTTACTCAAAAGGGTACAACTTATGGTGTTTTTAAGATATGAAAGAGAAGAAATAAAAGTCTTTAGAACATGCGTGCAAAAAGAAAAGTAGGTTCTAGAACTGAAAAAATGGCTTTTAATCTTTGTAAATGAAAACTTTTCAAAGTATAGTCCAAGATCCTAAAATGCAAAAAATTTCCTAGAATGCTCTTTTCATTTCACAATGCAAATGAAAACTACTAAACTTTTAGGGAAATGGCATAGAAGGAACTTTAGAAATGGAACTCTTTTCTTTTGTAATAAACAATCTATGCTACAACTACCAAAAAAAATGCATAACTAAATGAAACTATAATTTTTTATTTTTATTTTGAATGCTTAGAAAAGAAAATCACAAGTAAATGATATTTTTTCATTTTTTGAAGCACAAACAAGGTAAAGAGAAAATAAACCCAAGACTAACACATACCCTAAGCCATTGATTGAAAGCAGGGATTCACTGGAATCTACAGGAGGGTCTAATGCTTATAAGTTCACCCTAAACCCCAAAAGAAAACAAAAGAAATAAATAAACAACAACGGTTCTTTACAAAATGTAAGATAAGCTGAGTCTTTAACCCAACCAAACACACATAAAAGAGACCTTGAAGAGTTCAAGAAGGCTTGAGAAGCAAATAGCTTCTTTCCAAGAAAGAAAAATCTTTTTAAAAACCCTTCCAAACACAGAAACACGTGTTGTGCATGAGAAACCTATGTATGTATGTGTGATGTATAATATGCATAATGCATATGTACGTGTTCTATACAGAGGACATGGCACATACACTTCTGCAAGTTTTCAAAAACGAAAAATATTTGGACAAACAACTAGGAAAGGAAAGATGGTAGGCACCTGGAAGGTGACCAGAGACCCAAACTGACTCATAAAACTCAAAAAACTCAAAAAGAAACTGAAAACATCAAATTAAACTAAAATCTCCCACTAAGACCCTAGAGATATTCCCCAATGGAGTTACCAATTCTGCTATGGGAAATTCCCCCTAAATTGGGTCTAAGGAATAGGCATAGCTATAACTCCATTAAAATATTTATCTACCTTTAATATACCCCAAAACCATCTATAATAAGTGATAAGAGAAAGAGGTAAGAGAGGGTTAATGAGTGCACCTTCAATCCTTACGGTTGATGTAGACCTCTTCTTCTTTTTGTTGCCTCCTAGATCACAGATATACTCCCAAAGTTAACCTGCAAGGGGTTAAGAATACAATGCAACAATGCCTAAAATATCTAATGATCACTTTAAAATACTAAAGATAGACATGAATTCTCAAATTAACAAGAACATATAAACATAGGGTTTTGGGACAAAGATAATCTCTTTTATTCAAATTCAAGATAAAAAGGTTACAACCTTTTCTTTCGACTGATCTACGAACCAAGTTCAGGATCCTCTCTCATGGCTCCAAGTGCATCAATCCCACATTAGATTCTCACAACCAACATACCATCAAGGGAAGGAGGAAGGGTTGCATAGGGAGTGGTGTTCTAGAGTCCGTACTTAAGGCTTAGAAGTACAGTGTCTAGGCATCCGAAAGTGAGTAAGGGGTAGAGAAAGAAGAAATGTCAACCTTCGGCAAGGGAAGCTAGGGTTGATTTATAGGTTGTCGTCTAGCTTCCAATTGTTCCTAAATATTTATGTCCCTTTCAATCACTGCCCATGAACGTTCCAGTTCGACCTAGGCAGTGGTTGTTTTAAGAATAGTATCAAAAAGATTCAAGGCAATATGTGTTTGATCTGATAGTCCGGGTTCAATATTAGGCTGTCTTGTCACAGGGACAGTCATAGAGGAACAAAGTGATAATAAAATGTCAAAGAAACTTTTTATATGTTGTCTCGATTTTGGTCGTATAAAGGAGAGTTTACAGCTCGGGTAGTGAAAACAGGGTGCAAACCAAAGGCCCTTTCCCGTAACTGAGTTATATTTTAATAAATGTGTGTGAGGTGTAAGAAAACACCAAGTTGTCTATCATGTAAGGCTCCTATCAAGGGAGAATCTCAATTATAAACAGAAGAAGAAAAAGATAAAGAAATAACCCGATGAAGCATAAAACATATAGAGAAATCTAAAATGTTCATTGGTCTTATACCTGCTGATAGCCGATACAGAGGAAAAATAGTAAACAATATAGAAAACTAAAATTTATTCACTATAGTAGAGGTTGTACTAAATTATAGTGAAGCATTCATCAGATACATATATGAAATGAAATTAGATATGAAATACAAGGAAACAAACTCATAACACAATCGTTACGGAATCGAGAATCTTTGGATTTGCTTTATATTAACTCTTGCATGCTCGGTACAAGTGACACATTTTTCCACCAGCTGAGATATCAACCTTGAAG
The DNA here is from genome assembly GCA_009831015.1 of Picea engelmannii. Classification (NCBI taxonomy): domain Eukaryota; kingdom Viridiplantae; phylum Streptophyta; class Pinopsida; order Pinales; family Pinaceae; genus Picea; species Picea engelmannii. The sequence goes on from ML782935.1 coordinate 698,052, forward strand.
GTTCCGCTTGACAATTGGCCTAAAAAATGTAACAATCTCTGACTAATTGCGAAAACCTTTCTTCCATCTATTGGTCTAAGGTGTCAATAGCGCACAATTGCACACTTGGTTTAATCATACATTTATCTATTTGAACTATGTCTGCCATAGTTACTTGTGAGATTTCAGCCGAATATCTTTCTTATTTTTCATTTATATCAAGCGAGAGTTTTTCCATATCCATTTGGCTCAGCATCTCAACATTACTCTCGCCATCAATGTCTAATAGATTTCCATCTATGGAACCGAAAGCCTCTTCACCGGATTTCCTTACCTTCTTGGCTTGCAATTTGCCTTCTGATATCCTACGTTCCCATTCTTTCAACAAAATATTACCTCAGGTCTGTTTCGAAATGGAAAACTTAGAAATTTTTCCCGATTCCTTGTTTTTTGTAGCTATTACAGCCTCTTGAAATGCGACCCAAGCTGCTCCAGCTTCTCTCTCTTTGATAGATAATTTTTCTAATACTTGATTAATGAGTAGACAATTGTCCCGAATCGTCTCTACCTTGGAAAGTAAAATTCGTTGGGCTGCAGAAAGTCTTCTCCGAATCTCCATAGCCTGGGACTTGAACATCCCGATGTTTAAAACTTGGCTCTCGGTGAACTCTAATCTAACTTGTAGCTGCTCACTCGAGTCTTTCTGCGGGCCAACCTGTATCTGACTGGTTTGAGCTACCAACTCTGCTTGTTCGAGATTAGCTTTGAGCAACTCAATTTCCCTTTTGTCGGCCATTCTTGCTTGATCTATTCCTGCACTTGCCTGGTCCTTGGCAGCCTCCTCTGCTGTGGCTAGTCTAGCTTCTAAGGTTTTGATGAGGCAATTTTTTCGCTTCAGCTAATTTTTCAAAACCCTGACTGAAAATTGGTTTGCCATAGCATACGCCCCTAATGTCCCAACTATTTCTGTAGCAAACTCTTCTTTCTTCTTATCTTTCCCATCGGTCAACACCTTGAAATTCTTGGCCGTTGATCCCTCTTCTTGATAGAATTCTCTTTTTACCACACCTTTTCTCTTTTTATCAAAAAATAACTCACTTGGAGGGAGCTCTTCCATCCTTATAGGTCTCAATTCTTCGTTGAAAATACACCCTGCATCTATGTTCCCTTGAGTTGACTGTAAGGGATTAATGGAAGTGATGGGATCTCCAATTTGCTTGGCTAACTGGCCTGGAGTGGTAACTGGAGTCTGGTTTTTCAGCAGATCAGGAGTTTTTATTTCCGGTTTCGGACTCTTAGTTTGCTCCTCCCCATCCTGGTGTCCTTCTTTTCTGGGTTCTGAATCTTTTGAGCCTTCGGCTCCTTTTTTCTGCACCTCTACTGTTATTGGATTTTCACCCCACAATACTGGGGGAAGACAAATTCGCCGATGTTCTTGGAATTTCAAAACATCGGCCCTTTCTTCAGGAGCCAGGGCTTGTATCCAAGCCAAAACCTCGGCACAAGATCTCGTGCCTCAAAAAATGTCATATGAGGGAGAATTTTCATGCTCAAACCTTTTAAGCCCGCAATTGGCTAAGTCGTTACTTACGACCCTCTGTGGATCGTGCTTCTTGAATTCAACATGAACCAATTTCAGGTCTTCCAGGGTTGCTGCCTCAGCTTTAGCATGCCCGAAATCTAACAAAGAATAGGAATGCAGATGAATAAGAAAATGTGGCCATACCTTATTAAAATATCCCTTAAGATCCTTGCTTATTCCACCTATTATCGTTTGTCTGGAAACATCATGGCAAGCCATCCTATCGGGTCTGAATAATGGTAAGGCATTCGGAGGAACAGAAGCATCGAAAACTCAGAGATATGAAAATTCTACTTCGACGTACCAGTCGGATATACTATTCATATTTACCGCGATATTGTCTGAGATCCTGGGTGGCAGGTGGCCAAATATAGTGACATGCAGCGGTACCATCAACCAGTTAAAAATTTCATATACAAAATCTGAGGCTTTGTCTTCCCACAACCTTGAATGGTAGACGTGGATGGGCTCAACCTCCGATGGAGTCCAGCTCTAACTCATCAAGGGAAAAGGTGTGAGAAAACACACGACGTCCATGATATACACGGACATAAAGAATGAAGCAAGCTTTCCACTCTCCCTCTACACTCGATACTTTGTAACTCAACTGGTCAAACTATCAGACAGTAGTTTATCCCAGTCGAAGGAACAGCCTTCGACGACCGTGTGAATTAGAGGCACCCACTGAAGGAAAAAATGTGTGGTGTCCTCTCTCCCATATAGTCTGCAGGTCATCATAGCGATATATTTGAACTGTGGTTCTAGAGAAGCTATTGAATATATACCATTATTGTCTGCCCTGAACTTAACAGGGTGTGAAACCCAATCTTTGATTAAACCAGATATAGTCTTGTCGTATTGCACTCATTCCTTCTGTTTAAAATTCTCCAGGAATTTGGCATTGTAAACAAAGTCCAACACGACTGGCAACTTTTACATAGCCTACAATTGTTCAGGTTTGAAAGTCCCAATGGTGACCCTTTGCTCGTTGATGATGGTTCTGGTTGGTATATCTACATGGTCTAATGCCCACCAGACCATATCATAATAAGGGAGTAGACGTGGCCTAGCCACCACTTTATGCATTTGAGCCTAGATGATGATCTTATAGTTGGTGATCAGGTTGTCTTTTTCATTTCCACTGGAATTATCCAAAACATATACCAATTCAGACTATAGAACCTCAGGAATATGTGACCAGGTCCTGATAGAGTTGACACTTCGAGGTGAAGTATCAAAAACATTGTCTGAACCTTGTCCTGAAACCTCAACAGAGGATTTAGATGCTTTTCGCGGGGCCATGGCAGGGGATTCTACTTTAGCTCTCCTGCGATAAAAATATGTATACATACAGAAATTAGTTCGCTCGCGAAAAGTTGGCTCTGCGTAGAATAGAAATGAAATTTGAAACAACAAACAAAAAATCCATGTCTTCGACTATTTAAAACTAGGTCATCCTTAGGGACAAAACGGTCAAATCGTTCTTAAATATAAATTTAGCAATAAAAACCAAACCCTTACTTGTCAATTCACCTCATTTCCAATTAATGTCATAAATTTTGACAGTTCGTAATGCAAGTCAGCGCAAAGAAAGTTTAAAATCACCTCGGAGAATGTGCATATTAATTTTCGTATTAAAACAATGAAAATGTTGGCTTATCTTGATTAATCAATCCTTTTTAAATGTTAATTAATCTTTTGGCACTCCCCTCATCGGGAGTTTTCACTTTAACCCTTTACACCTCCAAAACCCAAGATTGCGACAATTAGCTTTGATTAATACAAAACGTAACCAAGATTAAGTGTTTAATTAATTACGTTTTTAATTATATCGCGACTTTGCGACTCAGAGCTTCAAAGGTATAGCTTCCGGGAGGCTTGTATGCCGAATTGCAAAATCGTGAGATCGCGACTTTGCGACTCGGGGCTTTGAAGGTGTAGCTTTTGAGGGATAACATTCCGAGTTGTGAATTCCCAACTGAGCTTTAACTGCGGCTAAACTTTTTACCTTTAACATTAACCCGGGTTACTAAAACAAGAATCTCGCGGTTTCGACTATCGGGGTTACGATGGTAAGACTTTTGGAGCTAGAAAACACTAAGACACGAAATCTCGATGATGCTTAGATGCAGTTTAGAGTATTTTTACTCTCGGTAATGATCTGGGTAAACATTTTAAGGCTATTTCGTCATTTCGCCCCTTGGGATTTGTAAACTATGTGATCTATAAATTCCGACATGTGACATCTCGAGGTTTCAAAAGTAGAAACTCGTTTAAACGATTAAAAAATAAATATTTCCTTAAGAGTACGATAATCGTCACTATTTGCGCGATGAGACTTCTGAGATTTTGGGAAAAAATAAAGGAAAATATGAAAACCGGCTTTCGACTTCAAGCGTTATGATATGAAATTTTAAACAGGCTAAAAAACAAAGGTAGCTCCAACATAGGCTCCAACTAGGGATCTCGTTTTCCTGCAAGACCGGAAGAACAGTAGGCCATGTGCCTATATTGGGTAAATGGAGTCAATGACTTTAATCCAGCGAAAATGTTCCTTAGAACAGGCTATCGAAGGGGAAAGAGACTTTGTCTTTTACCTTCGAAAAGCTTTCAAAACTCATATACTTTTTAAACTCAGCTATAGTCCCTTTCACAACTTTCTCCTTCCCGTTACTGAATTTAGGTCTGGATTAAGACAATCAAAACAGTTCTAAGGGACCCAACAGATCTTGTGGCTATCGGCTTGCATCAAAAGAAAAAAATTATATGTTTTTAATCAGGAAGCCCTGTCTGAACTTGGGATGTAGATCAGGTTTTAAAAGGAATTGGTTACCAGAGTAGAGTGATATTCATGTATAACAAACTTACAGATATCTCATATATTGCTTCACTACTAGACAACCTGTTCAGTACCCCGGTGAAGTTATCTGGCCCTTTTTACTGAATTTCCTTTCACCACTTCGGAATATATTTATGCATTTAAATGTTGAGACGAGGGAAATCATTTCTGAATTTCCTTTCATCGTCTTTTGGACTATATGGGGGCAATCATTTCTGAATTTCCTTTCACCACCTATCTTATAATTTTCTTTTTAGAGTGTGAATATGGGGGCAATCAGTTTATATGAGGGATGATATCTGTGTAATATTTTACATTATAGGTTTGTCAACTTACTTTGATTACTCGGTACCAACCTTTCCTTAACTTTCACAAAACCTTCGTTCGCAGGGAGAAAGAGAAAAATTAATTTTTGGAGTTTCCTATTTGAGCAAGCCTCAATCTTCCAAAACTATTGAAAAACCTAGAAAAGTCAGGATCACTTAAGCGTCACTTTGTTTAGCAAGGGACCAAGGAGTTATGAAGACTAGCTTACTTTTCACCATCTGCTTTGAAGCTCTCAAGGTTAAACGTAATCTCTTCTCCCTACGTATGCTAAACCGGAAAGATGCTAGCTTTTCAAAGGTAAACTAGAAAACAAAAAAGGGTGACAGATGGAGATCTATAAACTAAAAAACAAAGGTCAAAAAATCAAAATTGACTCTTGAAAATCTTTTTTGGGGGTGCTTTACTTTGGGTGACTTATTTATTTTGTCTTATTCTTTCGTAAACGCTTAGCCATGGAAATGTTCTTTTATTTATTATTTTAGATGATATTGACGTATTCTTATGGGGTTATCTTGGTTTCCTTTGAGAACCCTTCAAAACAAGTCTTTTAGGAATTCTCGCCTTTACCTTATTGTTTCATTTTCTTTCCAAAATATCAAAAAATCTTTTATATCACCTGTTTAGGCCAATTTATTTTTCGATACACGACTTTATGTGTACCTCTCCTACTCATTTTGTTTGCAGCTGGAAACCTGTAAAAAGGAAAATATGAAGGTTATCGAGGCTTTTTGAAAGGTGTCGATAATTTACGAAAAGAAAAGGAAATCAAAATAGCAATGCGTAATGAAATATATATACATATGTAAAAATTTTAATATATGAATATACAAATCTTTCTGGTTTTTTTTTTTGGCGACTAATATGTTGTAGGAAAATATCCCTGCGGACAGGTAGATTGCCTCTAAGAGATTGACCCTAACTCTAGACAGAAAATGATTAACGTGGACACTGACTTCCTTTCAAATCTATCTAAGCTAACACATGAGAAGGAAGGATGACATAAGTACCTCTTTATCGACCTTTGTCCCTGCACGCTCCTAGTTGCGCTTCGATCCTTTGCTTCTCGCTGGATCCTGTGGACAAAACAAGATACGACCACTTCCTACTCTATTGATATTAGCTTGAAAACAGATCTATCAATTAATGATAAGTTCATGTGACATTATACAGAAACTAGAAAGAAACAGGCCAAGCGTGTCATATTGATGAGAATAACGACAACAATACTTACAATCGTAGATGCGAATGTGACAGCTTCTTCAAGTCCTCTTTGTCTAACCCTTGCCTGAAAGATCCACAACCTGGACAACAACAGCTTCACTGATCACTCTTCTTTGGCTGACTGTGTATTTTCTCCAAGATCATAAGTTTCATACCAGCAGTTCTTCCCCAATCAGCTCTATTCCAGCACCACTTATGAGATCATAAGTTTGGTGTGATTCTCCTTTTCCATCCCCCTTTTACCATTAGAAAGCTTTCTTATATAGCCTTGGAGAGGCTTTAACCACTTGAGATATCCTTGGGGAAGTTGAGGATTTGCCTCCTTCAGTTGAGGACCTACCCTAAGATCATGGATGGACTAGGGATTCGAATCCAACTTCCTTCCAAGAATGAAAAGATGCTTCCCCCATTCATCTCAACATCTTAACAACTGCCCATAATAGGTAGCTCTCCCTCAAAAAGGCCATCAGAGCATTGTAGCGCTCCCTAGTAGGCTTTAGGGGGACGCCAGCACTTTCAAAATCTATAATGCTCCCTCAAAAGGGCCAGGGGAGCGTTATAACACTCCCTGACAGTGTAAGGGGGAGCGTCGACGCTCTGAGATAGTGTAAGGGGGAGCGCTCCCCTCCAAAAACTCATTTTTTGAGGTGCTTTCAGATGGAAAAAGGTTTGCAAGCCTGCTGACTCATTTCTCCTCTTCCAAATCAAATTTTTGAGGTGTTTCAAGTGTCCTTCTCATGTCGTTATAGGCACGACATAGGCATCATGGTAGTATGCTTCCCTGACACCTGCGACATTTGTGAGAAACATGCAACACTTGCGACTTTGCGAGAAAAATGAGACACTTGCGACCTTTGTAATGACGACACTTGTGACAATATCAAAGTGAGTAATTTTTATGTGTAACATGCTTATGTCATATAATGCTTCAGATAACGTCCATTGATAGGGGTGTTGAGGATTTCACCATCTAAATTTTCTAGTAGGAAATAATTTTTTCCTTCGAGAGTTGAGACTCTGAATGGCCCATACCAGAGGTGATCAAATTTACCATGTTTCATTGTTTCTTCTTTCCTTGCATCCCACCTTAAAACTAAATCACCTGGGAGGAAATATCTTTCCTTTGCCCTATGGTCGAATAATTCCTTCATGTCGTCTTGATACCTCTGCAACCTTTCATCTACTTCAACCCTGTGTTGTTGAACCTCGATTAGTGGGTTTATCCTCCTGGTGAGATGATTAGGTTCTTCTTTCTTATATTGCCACAATTTCATCACGGGGAGCGCTAAATTTATAGGTAACACCGTATCTGTCCCATATACCATCTGAAAAGGGGAAATTCCAATAGAATTTTTAGTGCCTATGTGATTCGCCCACAAGGCGTACTTTAAATGCATATGCTAATACTTTTTGTTTTCATCCAACACTTTCTTAATTATATTGATCAGGCTCTTGTTAGACGACTGGGCCAATCCATTTCCTTGGGGGTAGTACACTGTAGAATGGCCAAGAATGATATTATACTTTTGGCAGAAGTTGATCATAGCCATAGATTTTAAAGCTTGGGCATTATCCGTGACTATCTTCCGGGGCAGCCAAATCTTGACAAAATATTGTCTTCTAAGAAATCTATTACCACCGAGTCAGTTTCCCTTTTGGTTGGAATAGCTTCCACCCATTTAGTAAAGTAGTCTGTGGCAGTTAATATCCACTTGTTTTGGGTGCTAGAATGTGGATTAATCTCTCCTATAAAATCTAGCCCCCATTATTGAAAAGGGGCTTCAGTTTTGACCGGAACTAAAGGTAGCGCCGGGAGTTTCTGTTTGCCTGCAAATAGCTGACAAGGGTTACAGGCTCGGACCTTGGTGTTAACGTCTGAGAAAAGTTTTGGCCAGTAATACCCAACCCTCAGAATTTTTTAAGTTGTAGCCCTCCAAGCATGATGTCCTCCACACAATCCTTCGTGAAATTCACTTATAACCCTTTCTGTTTCCGATTTGACTAAGCAGATTAACAAGAAACCGAGTGGATCTTTCCAATATAGTTGATTTTTGACAATACAATACTTAACCGCATGAAGATTTAAAGTCCTGGCCTTTGATGGTGATAGTTTACTCAGACATTTTAGAGTCAACAGGTAGGATACTGTGTTTTTGTACCATTCTGATGATACGAAATTCTCCTCGATCTTAATTGCACTTGTTCCTTCATCAAGTTAGTTTATGTTCATGTCTCCCTCACATTCCTGCAGGCAATTTATATCCATAGCTTTGAGATTTGATTCAGGCAAAAGCTTGGCCAGGCCTTGTCCCTTTATCAGTTTAGTAGGTTTGATTTCTAGGTCAAATTCTTGAATCTTGGCAAGCCATCATCCTCTCTTCCCATCGTTGTCTGGTTGTACCAAAATATCTTTCACAGAACTTGTAGGTACGTACGCGATTATCTTGGAGTATAATTCATATGTTCTAAATGCCTTCAATGATTTTACCATGGTGTACGCTTGTTTTTCTATTATATCATATTTAAGTTCTGCATCTCTGAGGCTCTATCTAAAAAAGGCGATCGGCTATTCGAAACCCTCTTCGTTTTCTTGGAAGAGCACCGCAACAATCGTGTGTTCGGAGGCAAACGAGAAAATAAAAAAATCTTTTAGATAATCGGGACTTGCCAATACATGTGCCTCAGCTATGAATTTATTAATGTGAGTGAACGAAGCTTTGGCCTCTATTTTCCACTTTACTTCGCTATTCTTTTTCAACATATCTATGATCAATTTTACAATTTCAGCGAAATTTGGGATAAATCTTCGTAAAAAAATTATTTTTCCTAAGAAAGATTGAATTTCTTTTACATTTCTAGGAATGTTTATAGTGTCTATCACTTCAACCCTCTTAGGATCAATCTTAATT
>ML782935.1:706958-719280 GCA_009831015.1 Picea engelmannii
ATAAATCTTCGTAAAAAAATTATTTTTCCTAAGAAAGATTGAATTTCTTTTACATTTCTAGGAATGTTTATAGTGTCTATCACTTCAACCCTCTTAGGATCAATCTTAATTCCATCCTTAGATACAATATGACCCAAAATTTTTCCTTTTTGCATGGCGAAGTGTGATTTCTTGGGGTTTAAGGACAGACCATACCTGTGGCATTTTTCGAATGTTTGTTTAATATGTACCAAATGCTCTTCATCGGATTTGGAGAAAACCGTTAAATCATCGAGATAGATGACTACAAATTTATCCCTCTCTCCGATGAAAGAGATGTCCATAGCATGTTGGAACGTGGCTTCTACATTAATCAAATCGAAAGGCATCTTATCATACATGAACGTACCCCAAGGGGTAGTGAAAGCTATTTTTTCTTTATCTTGTTCATTCATGGAAATTTGATTATATCCAGAGAAACCGTCAATCATAGACATTCTGTTCACCCCAACTACCTTTTCTAACACGTGATCCATTTTAGGTAGCGGATAGTTGTCCTTAAGGGAGGATTTATTTAGATTTCTGAAATCCACACACAGTCTAATTTCCCCATTCTTTTTTCTGACTGGGACCAGGTTTGCCACCCAGTCAGAATATCTCAGACGTACTATAATTTTCACCTCTAAAAGATTCTTCACTTCTCTCTTGACCACATGCAATAAAATGGGGTTGATCTGCCTAAGATTTTGTCTAAAAGGTTTGACCCCAGGCTTTAAAGGTATCTTGTGATCAATCACGGTAGTGTCGTAGGTTCTTAACTCGTCGTAAGACCAGGAAAAAACGTCTTTAAATTGTCTGAGTAGGTCCTTATACTTTCCTTTTATTTCAGGGGGGGAGAGTTTAGATATTTTAACCATCCTGGACTCTTCTTTGGTTCCTATGTCACAGTCCTCGACCTCTTCTGGTTGGGGTTGTAAGGTGGATTTTACAGGTATGTTCTTTTGATCAAACGATCTTTCTAGAGGGATCAGTCCTTTCAGAATCTGGTTATTTTTTAGGACCAACATGCTATGATTTGCGATTTTGTCTTGGAAAGATTGAGGGTCCTCTCCTTCTTGCATGATCCATATATGGTCATTCTAATTTTCTTGATCTGTGTGAGTTTCGGAAAATTCACCTATTGCTTCAAGAAACTTCTTAATTTTTTCATCATCCTCAAAAACCTACCAGTGCTGGATATTATCCGTTATTGATGGTCTGTGTCTTATCTCCATGTGATACTTCAATTTAAAGGTTGTAGGAGGAGTGAAAGTTGAAGCTACCTTAGCTAATGCATCAACCTGTAAGTTTTCTGTGCGTGGGATGAAGTGGACATTTACAGAAGAGAAAAAAATTTCCATCAGATCCCAGGCACAATTTTTGTATGATCTTCATCTGGGATGCTTGGCTTGGTATTTCCGATTTATTTGTTTGACTATCAACTCCGCATCTCCGTATACCTCTAGGTTTTTTATTTTTAGCCTCCTGGCAGCCTCTAATCCTAAGACCAAGGCTTCATATTCACATACATTGTTAGTATAATCTATATCCCATTGTAGTCTGTAAGAAAAAGGGACAACAAACCTTGCTTCAGGTGCCACAAAAGCACTCCTACACCAGCCCCTTCGCAAGATGAGGCACCATCAAAAAACATTTTCCAGATATCGGTGCTACACATATCCTCGGTCATGTAGCCTAACTCTTCATACTCTATATCATTTTCCTCTGTGAAACCATCCAAACCATCGTCAAAAGATAAGATACAATTTCCTAAATCTTGATCTGCAATGTAAATAGGGAAATTGTTCGGATTTTGGGGGTCTCTTACTGTGTATTCTAACCTCGTCTCCCTGTACAAGTGAGTAAATTGCCCACCAAACACAGGAATCATGGCGTACTTCATATCCAGTTGAAGAGAGCCCCCCAGCTTGGATCCCCATGACCTAGACAACAGTAATCCATATTTGGGGGGGATATCAACAATGACTACATCCATCAAGATGCTCTTAACTGGGACCTGTGCCAGGGTGACTACTAAATCCTTTATCATTCCCATACACTTAACTTTTCTCAAATCAAAAGAGTAAAGAACTCCGTAAGGTCTGGTGATATGGAGACCCAATTTGTCCATAATAAATTTAGGCATCACGTTATGTGAGGCTCCAGAGTCTAGCATGCAATTATGTAGCAGTTGATCATATACACTTAAGGTGATATAAAAGGGAGCAACAGTGTCTTTAGCTCCTTCAAAATGTGGACCAAAAGTGATGTTGGTCTTATCATCTTCCAGGTTCAAAACATCAGATTGGATTTCTAGCTCTGAAACGCCTATCACTTTGGTAATTTGTTTTCGATAAACTGGATTTTTTGCTAACTCTACCAGAGGAATTGGTATCTTAATTTTATTTATCTCATTTTCGAAACTGAAAACTCCGCTCACCTTGTCTGTTTCTCTAGTTGGGACTTCTGAATCCTTCTTTTCCAACTTATTTGTCTGGAATGCCTTATTACTCATGATATTGATTAAAGGTGTATTTGTATTAGCTGCTTCGGTTTCCTGTGTTTTAGTCGCAACCTTTTCTACTTCGAGTTCTTGCACGTTTACTACTTTTGCTTTGTTGTTAGGTGACACGGTTTCTTCTAGGGTAGGCTCATAAGTTTGACCTCCTAGGAGAATTTTCTTAGGTTGAGTAGTTGAAATAGGCTTACCCTTAGATCTCAAGTTATACCTAGGTTGGACCTCAGCCATTATCATACCAGTTTCTTCTTGATAACTACAAAGGTCAGTATAATCTCTTTCTTCACCTTCAATAGACGATTGTTGAGTGTTTAGAGATTTTTCATAATCCTCTTTAGTCAGATAAGGTTGTGTGTACTCATCACCCAAATTCGTGACATCATCATCTGAATCTCCAAAATCTTGGAGGTCATTCGCTCCTATAAAATTTTCATTCTTTAGGGGAGTTTGTATTATCTGATCTTCATTTTTTATCTATCTTTGCTGATTTTGGGGATTAGGATTCTTCCTAAAATCCTTTTTGGCGAAAGAATCGACTTTGGCCTATTCTAGCTCCATTCTGGATATCTTATTCGATAGTTCCTTAATTACCCTGGCCATATCGTCTACTTTATCATCTGTGTATCTATTAGACCCTGACGACCCTGCTTGTTCTCTAAAGCATCTAGTTTCTTGGTTTCCCGCTTCTACTTTATCTTTTAACTTACTAGAAGCCATCATATTTGACTCAATTTTGATAGCGTCATCTTGCATTCGGTTTAGAGTAGATCCCCTTCTTTCTCATAAAAGAAGTGCAAAATCTGGTTCGAAAGCCCCCATGAAAGTTACTTTGACTACGGGTTGGGATGATTTAAACTCAGTTGGGATTTTGTTATACAACTTGTTGAATCTTTGAATAAACTCCATAACTGTTTTTGAATTCTTTTTTCTTAAAGACCCAAACTCAGTTAAATAGTATAGGTGGTCCTTTCTTTCGCCCCATTGTCTAAGGAAAGCATCTTCCAAGGAATCATAGGACAAGATAGATCCTACAGGTAGACTCTGAAACCAAGTTCAGACCCGACCTTCAAAGGTTTGGATGAGAAGCCTTGAATACACATCTTCATGTTCGAGACCTAGGATGTCTGCGAATTGATCAAAGAAATTTATGTGTTCGGTCGTGGTCAGATCTCCTTCCCCAGTGAATTTTGGCAAATTTTTTATATAATTTTTGGGAAGGTCGTGCAGAGGAACGGGCAATACCAAAGGAGCGTATCTTGCTACCACTTTAGAAAACACTATGGGAGGGGGGGTAGGCCCTTGGCCTCCAGCTCCTCCCACAGGAGCACCTCCACCTCCTCCTTTGACAACCCCTCCACCTCCTCCTCCGACGACTTCCATCGTTATTAGTGGAAAGTTGTAAAGGGGGTTTTGGAATATTCAAAGTGAATCTTTACTTTCTTCGCGAGGAGAAAAATCCGAGGATGACTGGTAAGGGATGTGAGGGCTTGGCTCTTCGGACTTGCAAGAGATGTAGTCAGGAGAACCAATGGGTGTGCAAACTAGATGTGTGAAATATTCTTTAGGACTGTGTGGGGTCACTAAATTCAACTGAAGAGTCGACGATATACCGACAACAGATAAATTTTCTACAGGAATTTTTCCTTTGTGCACTACAGAGGTTATCGGACGGGTTTCACTTCTAACTTCGGAGCAGTTTGATATTAGATCTTTAGTGTCGAAAAGAGGACTGCGTGAAGGTGAAGGTTCAGAAGAACTCTTGGTCTTTAGTTGTGGGTATTTAAGCTGATAGACTACACGGGTCGGCTTAAGAGAGCCTCTCGCATTTAAAATATTCTCAGGATCGGTAACAGGTGTGGTTTGTTTACCATCTGGGTTTTGCCTGGTATTCCTTCGTCTGGATGCCAGCTTATTAATCATGGAATATCCAAGTGAAATATTGGAAAGCCTTAAAAATGTGTGCACTCTTTGTTCACTATCAAAGGGTGGCACTTTCAACAAAAAAATGTCGTTTTCCCAGGGAAAAATATTTCATAACTTCGATCCCCAACAACAGCGCCAAAAAGATGTTGTTCCAGAGTCTGTACTTAAGGCTTAGAAGTACAGTGTCTAGGTATCTGAAAGTGAGCAAGGGGTAGAGAAAGAAGAAATTTCAACCTTTGACAAGGGAAGCTAGGGTTGATTTCTAGGTTGTCGTCTAGCTTCCAATTATTCCTGGATATTTATGTCCCTTTCAATCGTTGCCCACAAATGTTCCAGTTCGACCTGGGTAGTGGTTGTTTTAAGAATAGTATCAAAAAGATTGAAGGAAATATGTGTTTGATCTGATAGTCCAGGTTCAATATTAGGATGTCTTGTCACAGGGACAGTCATAGAGGAACAAAGTGATAATAAAATCTCAAAGAAACTTTTTAGATGTTGTCTCGATTTCGGTCGTATAAAAGAGAGTTTACAACTCCGATAGTGAAAATAGGGTGCAAACCAAAGGCCCTTTCCTGTAATTGAGTTATATTTTAATAAATGTGTGTGAGGTGTAAGAAAACATCAAACATTCTATCATGTAAGGCTCCTATCAAGGGAGAATCTCACTTATAAATAGAAGAAGAAAAAGATAAAGAAATAACCCGATGAAGCATAAAACATATATAGAAATCTAAAATGTTCACTGGTCTTATACCTGCTGATAGCCGATACAGAGGAAAAATGGTAAACAATATAGAAAACTAAAATTTATTCACTATAGTAGAGATTGTACTAAATTATAGTGAATCATTCATCAGATACATATATGAAATGAAATTAGATATGAAATACAAGGAAACAAACTCATAACATAGTCGTGACGGAATCGAGAATATTTGGATTTGCTTTATATTAACTCTCGAGGGAGGAAAATTTCTATTACAATTGACCCAAAAAGGTCCAGCCCTTTTTTTTTTCTTCTATTGTATATTTATACAAATTTACATATGATGGAATCCAAATCGTTCCAGGATTTTCAGTTACAACCAGAAAGAGATCAATCGTTTCATTTATTTATCCTATGTCTTTATTTGGTACCAGAAGCCTGCCCTCTCGCATACTCGGTACAAGTGACACATTTTTCCACCAGATGAGATATCAACCTTGAAGGTTCCGCTTGAAAATTGACCTCAAAAATGTAACAATCTCTGACTAATTGCGGCAACATTTCTTTCATCTGTCGATCTAAGGTGTCAATAGCGCACAATTGTACACTTGGTTTAATCATACATTTATCTATTTGAACTATGTCTGCCATAGTTACTTGTGAGATTTCGGCCGAATCTCTTTCTTATTTTTCATTTATATCAAGCGAGAGTTTCGCCATATCCATTTGGCTCTTTGTCTCAGCATTACTCTCGCCATCAATGTCTAACAGATTTCCATCTATGGAAACGAAAGCCTCTTCACAGGATTTCCTTACCTTCTTAGCTTACAATTTGCCTTCTAATATGTTGCGTTCCCATTCTTTCAACAAAATATTACCTTGGGTCTGTTCTGAAATGGAAAACTTAGAACTTTTTCCTGATTACCTATTTGTTGTAGCTATTACATCCTCTTGAAATGCGACCCGAGATGCTCTATCTTCTCTCTCTCTGATAGATAAGTTTTCTAATACTTGATCAATGCGCAAACAGTTGTCCTGAATCGTCTCTACCTTGGCAAGTAAACTTCGTTGGGATGCAGAAACTATGCTCCGAATCTCCATAGCCTGGGACTGGAACATCCAGATGTTTATAACTTGTCTCTCGAGGAACTCTAATCTAACTTGTAGCTGTTCAATCGAGTCTTTCTGTTGGCCCACCTGTATCTGACTGGCTTGAGCTACCACCTCTGCTTGTTCAAGCTTAGCTTTGAGCAACTCAATTTCCCTTTTGTCAGCCATTCTTGCTTGCTCTATTCCTGTGCTTGCCTGGTCCTTGGCAGCCTCCTCTGTTGTGGCTAGTCTAGCTTCTAAGGTTTTGATGAGGTGATTTTTTTGACTTCAGCTGATTTTTCAAAACCCCGACTGAAAATTGGTTTGTCGTAGAATATGCCCCTAATGTCCCAGCTATTTCTATAGCAAACTCTTCTTTCTTCTTATCTTTCCCATTGGTCAACACCTTGAACTTCTTGTCTATTGATCCCTCTTCTTGATAGAATTATCTTTTTACCACACCTTTTCTCTTTTTATCAAAAAAGAACTCATTTGGAGGGAGCTCTTCCATCCTTATAGGTCTCAATTCTTCGTTGAAAATCCACCCTGCATCTATGTTCCCTTGAGTTTAATGTAAGGGAGTAATGGAAGTGATGGGATCTCCGATTTTCTTCGATGACTGGCCTAGAGTGGTAACTAGAGTCTACTTTTTCGGTGGATCGGGAGTTTTTATTTTTGGTTTCGGACTCTTAGTTTGCTCCTCCCCGTCCTGGTGTCCTTCTTTTCTAGGTGCTGAATCTTTTGAGCCTTTGGCTCCTTTTTGCTGTGCCTCTACTGTTATTGGATTTTCACCCCACAATACTGGGGGAGGACAACTCCGCCGATGTTATTGGAATTTCAAAACATCGGCCCTTTCTTCAGGAGCCAGGGCTTGTATCCGAGCGAAAACCTCGGCATAAGAACTCATGCCTCAGAAAATGTCATCCGAGGGTGAATTTTCATGCTCAAACCTTTTAAGCCCGCAATTGGCTAAGTGGTTACTTACGACCCTCTATGGATCGTGCTTCTTGAATTCAACATGAACCAATTTTAGGTCTTCCAGGGTTGTTGCCTCAGCTTTAGCATGCCCGAAATATAACAAAGAATAGGAATGCAGATGAATAGGAAAAGGTGGCCATACCTTCTTAGAATATCCCTTAAGCTCCTTGCTTACGCCACCGATTACGGTTTGTCTAGCAACCTCACGGAAAGACAACCTATCGGGCATGAATAATAGTAAGGCATTCGGAGGAAAAGAAGCATCGAAAACCCTGAGATATGAAAATTTTGCTTCCACGTACTAGTCGGCTATACTGCTCAGATTTATCGTGATACTGTCTAAGATCCTGGGTGGCAGGTGGATGAAGATAGTGACATGCAGTGGTACCATCACCTAGTTAAAAATTTCATACACAAAATCTGAGGCTTTGTCTTCCCACAACTTTGACTGGTAGACGTGGATGGGATCTGCCTCTCATGGAGTCTAGCTCCAACTCATCAAGGGAAAAGGTGTGAGAAAACAAATGGCGTCCATGATATACATGGACATAAAGAATGAAGCAATCTTTCCTCTCTCCCTCTACGCTCGATACTCTGTGACTCGACTGGTCAAACTATCAAACAGTACTTTAGCCCAGTCGAAGGAACAACCTTCAACGATCGTGTGAATTAGAGGCACCCACTGAAGGAAAAAATGTGTGGTTTCCTCTCTCGCATATAATCTGCAGGTCATCATAGTGATATATTTGAACTATGGTTCCAGAGAAGCTATTGAATATATACCATTACTGTCCACCCTGAACTTCGCAGGGTGTGAAACCCAATCTTTGATTGAACCATACATAGTCTTGTCGTATTGCACTCATTCCTTCTGTTTAAAACTCTCCAGGAATTCGGCATTGTAAACAAAGTCCGACATGGCTGACAACTTGTACATAGCCTGCAATTGTTCGGGTCTGAAAGTCCCAATGGTGACCCTCTGCTCGTTGATGATGGTTCTGGTTGGTATATCTACATGGTATAATGCCCACCGAACCATATCGTAATAAGGGAGTAGACATGGCCTAGCCGCCACTTTATACATTTGAGCCTAGACGACGATCTTATACTTGGTGATCAGGTCGTCTTTTTCATTTCCACTAGAATCATCCTAAACATATACCAATTTAGACTGTAGAACCTCAAGAATATGTGACCAGGTCCTGATAGAGTCGACACTTCGAGGTGAAGTATCAAAAACATTGTTTGAACCTTGTCCTGAAACCTCAACAGTGGATTTAGATGCTTTTCACGGGGCCATGGCGGGGGATTCTACTTTATCTCTCCTGCGATAAAAATATGTATACATACAGAAATTAGTTCGCTCGCGAAAAGTTGGCTCTGCGTAGAATAGAAATGAAATTTGAAACAACAAACAAAAAATCCATGTCTTCAACTATTTAAAACTAGGTCATCCTTAGGGACAAAATGGTCAAATCGTTCTTAAATATAAATTTAGCAATAAAAACCAAACCCTTACTTGTCAATTTGCCTCATTTCCAATTAATGTCATAAATTTTGACAGTTTGTAATCCAAGTTAGCGCAAAGAATGTTTAAAATCACCTCGGAGACTGTGCATATTAATTTTCGTATTAAAACAATGAAAATGTTGGCTTAGCTTGATTAATCAGTCCTTTTTAAATGTTAATTAATCTTTTGGCACTCTCCTCATCTAGAGTTTTCACTTTAACCCTTTACACCTCCAAAACCCTAGATTGCGACAATTAGCTTTGATTAATACAAAACTTAACCAATATTAAGTGTTTAATTAATTACGTTTCTAATTATATCGCGACTTTGCGAATTAGAGCTTCGAAGGTATAACTTCCGGGAGGCTCGTATGCCAAGTTGCAAAATTGCAACTTCGCGACTCGGGGCTTTGAAGGTGTATCTTTTGAGGGAAAACATGCTGAGTTGCGAATTTTCGACTGAGCTTTAACCGCGGCTAAACTTTTTACCTTTAACATTAACTCGGGTTACTAAAACAAGAATCTCGCGGTTTCGACTATCGGGGTTACGACGGTAAGACTTTTGGAGCTAGCAAATGTTGAGACATGAAATCCTGATGATGCTTAACTACGGTTTAGATTATTTTTACTCTCGATAATGATCTGGGTAAACTTTTTAAGACTATTTCGTCATTTCTCCCCTCGGGATTTGTAAACTATGTGATCTATAACTTTCGACATGCGACATTCCAAGGTTTCAAAAGTAGAGACTCGTTTAAATGATTAAAAAATAAATCTTTCCTTAATAGTATGATAACTGTCATTATTTGCGCGATGAGACTTCTGAGATTTTGGGAAAAAATAAAGGAAAATATGAAAACTGGCTTTCGACTTCAAGCATTAAGATATGAAATTTTAAACAGGCTAAAAAAAAAAGGCCGCTCCAACAGGGAGAATGGTTGGAGGGGAAAGTTGAGGCTAAAACTCATAGAAAGATGAAAATCTTGGGCAATGAAAGGGAAGTGATTTTGGAAGAGTTTTCTTATTCTCTTGTTCATGTGTCTAAATGACTCCCCAAGTCCTATTTTTATATGAGAAACATATCGTTATTCGATTTGGGGACGAGCTACAAGGGGTAAAATGGTTAGGAAACCCTCCATAGCCCGTAAACTCCACCGAATTCCATGCAATTTTATATTTTTTGCAGCTTTTGGAGGTAAACGTGATCTAACTAGCATGCAACAAGTGTATGTATGCGGGAGAAATAGCATGTACCACACATTTGTATGCAGGCTATTAGTGCAGAAGGGCACATACACTATCCAAAGAATGGTTTTTTAGAAGGAAGCCTCAACAATATTTTTGGCAAAGTATGCAAATGGATGAGGTTGTGTCTTGGATGCATAGACGTGGCATTTTTAGACTATGACAATGAGGAGTTGTTTTCTTTGGTGCAAAAAAAATTCTTGAAGACTTTATTTTTGGTTCTTTTACCTTTATATGTTTGTTTCATATTTGAATCATCTTATTCATTTCTTTTATTTTTATTGTGAGGACATTTGTTAGCAAAATGACCAATACCATCACAATTAAAAAAAATCAATGGAAGATTACCTATATATATACCATCAGTTCCCTTTTTCAATTTTCTGAAAATTTTTGATACTTCTTCATCTTCTTCCGAGATGTCATTGTTGCTGCTATCTACTTTTTCCTTTTTCTTACCCTTTTTCTTTGACTTCTTGGATGCTTTGAATGTTACTTCTTTTATACCTAGATTTTCCTTTTAGTTCTCATTTCATAGGCTGTGAAAATTCCATGTAGTTCATCCATGCTTATTGAGTCTAGATATGCTATTTCTAGTGCTAGGATATTAGGATCAAATCTCATTGGAATAGATCTTAGTACCTTTTGAACAATTATAAAGTCATCAACTTATTCTCCCACTCCTATCATTGCATTCACTATTTCATCAATTCGTAAGAAGTAAGCTGCAATATTCTCATATTCCTTCACCTTTAGCTGTTAAAAATGACCTCTGTCAGTGTGAAGCTTTGTTTCCTTGACTTTTTCATCTCCTTCATAAATATTATCAAGTTTTTCCAAAATATCTTTAGTGGAGCTACAATGCATAAATTTGACATATACTGAATCACAAAGACCATTCATAATTGCATTTGTGGCTTTTGAATTATTTAGACCGAGTTTCCTTCAATTTTCATTTATTGGTGGAACTGTTCATTCGTTATATCCATCTACAATTGATTTCCAAACCTCAAATCCTTGTGCTTGTATATATGTTTTCATCCTTCTGCTCCATAATCCATGTTGAAAAGTCAACAAGAAACATGTGTCTAATTTAGTTTTCCCTTAATTAAATTAGACAATAAATATTAATCTATTATCTCTTTCATAACTGAGTGATTTGGAATTGTAACAAAATTACAAGTATAGTTAAGTGAGTTAAGCTTATTTGTATTAGTGTGAGTTCAGTGAAATAATTATTCATTAATTTACAATCAGTTAACTCGCATGCAATTGAAGATTCGCCACGGTTAACTACATGCATGTTAGTTCCAATGGACACCAGTTGAGATAACAGGTGAAAGGGACAGTTTGGCTATCAGTTGTGATTTGTTCACACATGCAGTGGATATGATTATGAGCATGTGCGAACGAGGCAATTGTATTCATTCGATTCATTGTGAGAATTAGGATTGCAAAGTTTGTGCAGAGGAGGCAGGCTGTCTGGACACGGAAATTGGCACATGTATTTGCTAATTTGTGTATGACAGTGTGAGACGATTGTATGGTACTGAGAGATCTTGGATTAGAGTTTTGTATGATATTGTTTCATGATTCATGATATACATAATATATGATAGTGGGGTTTTTAGCTTTACGCTTTCCCGGTAAAACTTATGTGTTGTGTGTTATTGATATTTCACTTTGTGCATTGTGGTTGTGATCGTGGTTTAAATTGCTTCCGCAAAAGTAATAGTAGAAGCGATTATGTATTTAACAATAGTGAAACTTGCTAGATCAGGAGAATCGCAAGAATACATTAATTTGTATCGAAATTTCTACATGGTATCAGAGCCACGAAGGCCACAGAGTCACGGAAGTGAGGTGTGAACATAATTGCATTCTCGCAGGTCCCGTCTCTAGAAGGGTGAGAACTCTAATATTGAAAACTTCTGGTGTTTTCAAGAACATAAATTCTCGCACCCTAAACAAAGGCAGGGTGCGAACTTCATTGGAATTCTCGCAGGAAAATACACTAGCAGGGTGTGAACTTCCCTCACCCTAACAGTGGAGCAGGGTGCGAACTTCCAGGGCATTCTCGTAGGTGAATACACTAGCAGGGTGCGAACTTGACAGGCTAGTTCGCAGGCTATACACAGGCAGGGTGTAAACTCCCCTCAGGTTTCTCTCACGTAGGGTGCGAACCTCCCAGGTTAAGGGGAAAGTGAAGGGGTTGAGTTTTGGGTTGGATAACATTCAAATTTGCAAGATTTTCTTGGTGCGACACTTGATTCAATATCGAAATGTCTTTCAATGGCTTGAGGTTGGAGTATGCACTCGAGGGCAGCTCTAACTAC
>ML782935.1:720822-734196 GCA_009831015.1 Picea engelmannii
ACAAAACACAGGTATTATGTTATTTTTGTTGATGAATTTTCTCGTAAATGTTGGATATTCTTCATGCAGAAGAAGGATCAAACATTCTCAAAGTTCTGTGAGTTTAAAGCATTGGTGGAGAAAGAGTCGGGGAAGTAAGTGAAGGCTCTAAGGAGCGATAATGGTGGAGAATACATCTCTAACAAATTCAAAGAATTCTACAGCAGAGAAGGAATTCGAAGAGAACTCATAGCGCCTCATAACCCACAACAAAATGGGGTCACGGAGACAAAGAACAGAACGATCGTGGGTGCAACACGAGCGGTGTTGCATGATCAGGGCCTACCATTGCATTTGTGGGCAGAAGCATGAAATACTACAGTTTATGTGCAGAACCGTTGTCCTCATAGAGTACTTGGCATGAGTACACCTGAAGAAGCTTTTACAGGTAAGAAACCTGATGTTTCACATTTAAAAATTTTTGGTTTATCTGTTTATGTGCATGTAAGCAAGGATGCCAGGAAGAAGATGGAACCGACTGCTGAAGCAGGGATATTTGTGGGGTACACAGAAACACCCCATAATTATCGTGTGTATTTTTTGAACAGTAAGATGACTGTTATGCGACGGGATATAAAATTCAATGAGGGGAAAGCCATGCAGTTGTCACTTGAGAGGGAGCTAGACTTGCATGCAGAAGAGGAACTGTTGGTTCCCAAGGATGAGTCTCAAGATGTGGATCAACCACATGAAGAGGTTCGTAGAGTGGAGGAAACCACTCAAGCAGAGCCATCCATCAGAAATGGCAAAAAGCGCACCATGGAAGCTGATAGATTGAGACTAGATGTTGCACAGAATATAGGAGCCCCTATTTCACAGCGCAGGCAGAGATAGTCTCCTGATCAATTTGCTAGATACATGGCTCTTATGAGAAAATGTATTGTGACTGAACCATCTTCCTTTCAGGAAGCAGTGCAGGACCCCACTTGGGTTGATGCTATGGTAGAGGAGTATGAATCCATTGTCAAAAACAATGTATGGGATATTGTCCCAAGACCGATTGATAAATCAGTGGTAGGTTCGAGATGGATCTACAAGGTAAAGAAAGCTGCTGATGGGAGTGTGGAGAAATATAAGGCTATGTTTGTGGCCCGGGGCTTCTCACAGATCGAGGGGATAGATTATGGTGAGATCTTTGCACCTATCGCAAGGTACTCTTCCATAAGATCCATCCTTGCACTCTCAGTGCATATGGGCTGGCGCATTCATCAGATGGATGTAAAAACTACGTTCCTCAACGGGATCATTGAGGAAGAAGTGTACATTGAGAAGCCAGAAGGTTTTGATACCTTTGACAGAGAGTCACATGTGTGCAGACTCAAGAGAGCACTGTATGGGCTAAAGCAAGCACCCCGTGCTTGGTACACTCAAATAGACAGCTATTTCACCGGATTGGGCTTCACCAAAAGTGAAGCAGATGCAAATCTATACCAATTTGTGGTGGAGGGTAAGCTTTTGATCATTGTGCTTTATGTTGATGATTTAATTCTTACTGGTGATGAGCAGTTGATACACTCATGCAAGGAGGATCTTGCAAAGGATTTTGAGATGAAGGATTTGGGCCTTCTTCATTATTTCCTTCGTTTGGAAATATGGCAGCAAGATGGTGAACTTTTTGTGTCTCAAGGAAAGTATACAAGAGAGATACTGGGTAAGTTTCACATGGAGGGATGCAAACCCATGGATACTCCTCTTCCAGGAAACTGGAGGAAAGAGGATTCTACTTTTGGAGAGGTAGTGGATGCTACTATCTATCGACAGTTAGTAGGTTCGCTAATATATTTAGTGAATACGAGGCTGGACATTTTCTATGCAGTTAACCAGCTAATTCAAGCGATGGTTAAGCCTACCAAACTCTTTTAGAAGGCGGGGAAGCATGTCCTGAGATATCTGAAGGGCACATCTGATTATGGATTATGGTACAGACAGACGGATGAGGTGAAGTTGCATGGCTTCACGGATGCAAATTGGGCAGGCAGCCCAACGGACAAAAAGAGAACATCAGGAGGGATATTTAGTATCGGATCTACAATTGTTTCTTGGTACAACAGGAAACAAATATCTGTGGCACTTAGTTCAGCGGAAGCGGAATACATGGCAGCGAGCCAAGCTGCATGTGAGGCTATCTGGATGAGGAAGATATTGGTTGGTTTGTTTGGTTCTCACTTAGATCCGACAGTGATTTATTGTGATAATCAGAGTTGCATTAAAATCTCGATTAATCTTGTGTTTCATGAAAGATCTAAGAATATATATATCCGGTATCATCATCTCAGAGATTGTGTGCAGCGGAAGATCATGTTGCTTCAATACATTCCTACGAAAGATCAGGATGCGGACATTCTGACGAAGGCGCTCACCAGGAGAAAATTCGAATGTCATAGAGACAGGATTGGGGTGAAGGATAATCCCTTTCTTGTTGAGAGGGAGTGTTGAAAAGTCAACAAGAAACATGTGTCTAATTTAGTTTTCCATTAATTAAATTAGACAATAAATATTAATCTATTATCTCTTTCATAACTGAGTGATTTGGAATTGTAACAGAATTATAAGTATAGTTAAGTGAGTTAAGATTAGTTGTATTAGTGTGAGTTCAGTGAATTAATTATTCATTAATTCACAATCAGTTAACTCGCATGCAACTGAAGATTCGCCACGGTTAACTACATGCATGTTAGTTCCAATGGACACCAGTTGAGATAACAGGTGAAAGGGACAGTTTGGCTATCAGTTGTGATTTGTTCACACATGCAATGGATATGATTATGAGCATGTGCAAACGAGGCAATTGTATTCATTCGATTCATTGTGAGAATTCGGATTGCAGAGTTTGTGCAGAGGAGGCAGGCTGTCTGGACACGAAAATTGGCACATGTATTTGCTAATTTGTGTATGATAGTGTGAGACGATTGTATGGTACTGAGAGCTCTTGGATTAGAGTTTTTTACGAGGTTGTTTCATGATTCATGATATACATAATATATGATAGTGGGGTTTTTAGCTTTACGCTTTCCTGGTAAAACTTCTGTGTTGTGTGTTATTGATATTTCACTTTGTGCATTGTGGTTGTGATCGTGGTTTAAATTGCTTCCACAAAAGTAATAGTAGAAGCGATTATGTATTTAACAATAGTGAAACTTGTTAGATCAGGAGAATCGCAGGAATACATTAATTTGTATCAAAATTTCTACAATCCATAGTTATGTCCATCAAACTGTGGTATTCCATTTTTATACATATTGTTTCTCTCCATGATCTACCTTTCATTGGTTAAACTGATTTCTGAAGGGACCTTCTCTGATACCAATTGTTGGATTACTAAGAGGGGGGGTGAATCATTAATAGATATTTTTAGTCCTTTTAACCACAATATTTAAGTGTTATTTATCTTTATGATCAATGCAACATTATCATCCAATAAGTGCAAAGTAAATAAACCATAAACAATTAACAATCACACACATGCACATTACACCAATTTTTTTACGTGGAAACCCAATGCGAGAGAAAACCACGACATGTTTTTACTTATATGTCTTTACGAATTACATTCATTGAAAGCACCAAGTTTCTTTGTTCTCTGACTGCAACTGGAAGGAGGCTCAGACCCCCTATATTTTCAGGCTACAACCCAAGGGAAGCTCCAACTCCCCAATTCTCTAGCTACAACCAAAAGGAGGCTAAAACCCCCTATGTTCTTTGACTACAACTTGAAGGTGGCTATAACAACCTATAATTACCTCATATTGACAACCCTGAAATATAATTAAAATGATGAAACCACTGCCACACTGTCACCGTGAGATATACCACTATAAACCTATACCAATTTCTGCTAACAACTTGTAACCGACCTGTGTCGTTGACTTGTAATCAACTTGTACTTGTACTCTTCTTGTACCAAAAAAACCCAACATGTACGCAACTTGTATGTGATGCAACACTCATATGTATGTTCCCTTTATCTATTGTAGTTTGAGCACATACGCGACCTTTCTATACCGCAACCTGTGTACGCCTTATGAAAACTAAGGTTTCCTCTTTCCTGAAAAACTATGACTTTTTTCTTCCTCTATCACATCAACCTACAACATGCCACTGTGTCCATAATGTAGTTGTTCCCTATGCATACATCCTCATACAAATCCCTTAACCAAGTGCATCTATATCTTCTCTAGTCATGTGCCATACACGTGTGTATAATCATGAACAAGTATAATAAACCTCACATGGACTAGACATCAAACCCTAACTGATATATAGACTCTTAATACATAAACCACTTCACAAATACAAGCTCTAAACCATGTACCATAAAACTCATTAACCATATGCCAATAAATACAAGATATGCCTCAACACTAACAAGATGTACCAATGATAAATTATACCAGAACTGTATTTATGTAGATATGACTTATATAGTATGTCCCATACAACCAATATTCTCTCTAGGGAAAATTATCAAACCCCCATAACCATTTCTCATGTAGACAAAAAATTCCAACTACTTATAGAAATAATACATAGCTTTTGAACCTGTAGACAAATCTGTTGTACCTGATCATAGTAGACCTTCCTGGGAGCTCGCTTTCATACACTAGAGACCTTTCATCTTCATCTTCTCATTTTTTTGGGGATTTCTCACATGTACATGCCTTGTTATACTGAAATCCTATGTACGTATGCACCCTTCTCCATTACAACCCGTGTACACCTCAAAAACTAAGGTTTTTTTAGTATTTTCTGTAATTCCAAAACTTTCACCGTCAATCCTCTATGCTACCTCAGACTTACATAACTTCATATGTATCAATGAGTACTTGCAATAAACATTACATAATAATAGATATTCAATGTTCTCAATAGGTGATAATAGGAGCGCCTTGCTATCTTATTTATACTTCCATGTAGCTTCATCAAAGGGGTTACCTTCTATCAAACTTAACCCAATTTATTTTAGGGATAATTCACTTCTAACCACTTATCCACTTCTAACACACTTTTCTACAAATAGTAAATTCTCTACTTCTAGTTGCAACTAAATTGTTTTTAATTATTTTCTTAATGCAACAACTTAACCCATGATTAAATCCTAGTTTCACAAACTTGACTAGTCAACTTCTTCTAGGAGCTTCTAGAATAATTTGACTTCTTTGACCTTCTATATAACTCATGAGGGTTCTCCAACTTCACAAGGCCATCACTCTCTAACTGTGAGGAGTTATGTGACATTCCACATATCACCGGAAATTGAATGACTTGTACTATCCATCTAGAATAGTATTACCTACAAATATATTAATCTTCATACCATTATACATCAATCAAGCTAAAGTCCCTTAAGCATATTGTTGGGGCTACCTGAATTTTCTACCGGACTTGATTCAAGGGTTGACGTCAATGAAAACTATCCCAATTAATCAACAATACCCCCTTTAGCATTCATGGAAACACTCTAATGCAACATTGAATTCATATCACTCATGCTCTTGTTGTGACCATTGCTCCCCCTGGAAACATGCCTCTGTGATATCTCTGCAAGAATCTAACTCTCTATCATGCATATGATGAATATGGAAACAATATGATGCAACATTTAAGTCATGTCTCGCATTCTCCCCCTGTGACCATCACTCCCCCTAGAAAGATACCTTTGTGCTCTCTCTCTAATAATATACTCTCTATTATACATCTAATGAATCTCTCCCCCTTTGAAATCAATGGAAAAGGTGACTTCCCGTCCAAGGTTGCTCCCCCTGACTGAACTCATCCTGAAAATGATCCCCCAACCTGAAATGTCCTATTTATGGTGCTTCCTCATGTAACTATAAGAGATATAAGATAAACATTCAAAATAATTCATTTTGGAGTAGAAATTAATTTGAGTCTCTGGTGAAGATACTCAGATGATTCCCTTGGAAGTGGTTTTGTAAATATATCTACAACCTATTCTTTTTTTCCCACATATTCAAATTTGATGATATTCTCTGCAACCTGTTCTCATAGAAAGTGATATTTGATTGGAATATGCTTTGTCTTGGAGTGCATTATTATATTCTTTAAGATACTGATGGAACTTGTATTATAAAAATATATTGGAATGGGATCATCATACTCAACCTGTATATCTGTCGAAGTTTGTTTCATCCATAGAACCTGTGTACAATATGTTGTTGCTCCAATATACTCTGCTTCAGTTGTAGACAATGATACTAATGAATGTTTCTTGCTTAGACAAGATACCAAACAATCACCCAAGTAGAACATTTCTCCACTATTGTTTCTTCAGTCATCAATGCAACCTTCCCAATATGCATTTGTGTAGGCGATAAGTGATAGATCCATTCCTTTTGGATACCATAATCCAAACTCTTTTGTACCCTTGAGATATCTAGAAATCCTCTTCATTGCTAGAACATGTGATTCCTTTGGTGCTTCTTGAAATCATGCCACCTGTGCAACTTCCTGCATTACATCTGGTCTAGATGTTGTCACATAAAGTAACCTACCAACCATTGACTTGTACTTCCTCTGAGTTGTAGACTTTGAATCATCTTATTTACTCAGATTGCAACTGGTTTGCATAGGAGTATTAATTGGTTTTCAATCTTCCATTCCGAACCTCTTTAACATTTCTCTGATATACTTAGTTTAAGAACTAAAAATGCCTTGGATTCTTTGACATATCTGAAGACCCAGAAAGAAGGATAGTTCTCCAAGTAATGAAATTTCAAATTCATTATGCATATCCTTTGTAAATTTCTGGCTTAACCTGTCATCTTCACTTCCAAAAATAATATCATCAACATAAACTTCAATTAATAAAATACTATCTTGAGTTACCTTGATGTAGAGGTCATTGTCTGTATTTCCTTTTCTGAACCCTTCTTTTTGTATATATTTGTCTAGTCTAGAATACTATGCTCTAGGATCCTGTTTTAGACCATACAAATATTTATTCAACCTGCACACATAATATTCGTTCTCTGACAACTGAAATCCTTCTGATTTCTCAATGTAGAATTCTTCTTCAATTTACCCATTCAGAAAGAATGATTTCACATCCATCTAATACACTTTAATATTCTTGGAGCATGCATAAGCTAGGATCAATCTGATTGCTTCCATTCTAGAAACTAGGGGAAATGTCTCTTAAAATTTGATACCTTCAACCTATGAGTATCCTTTACATACCAATCTAGATTTGTTTATGGAAACTTGTCCATCTTCATTCAATTTATTTCTAAAGATCCACTTTATGCCGATCACATTCTTGTACCTTGGTCTTGGAATCAATTCCCAAGTGTCATTCTTCGCTATTTGATCCAACTCTTTATTCATGGTTTTTTTTCAGATTTCATACTTGATGTCTTCTTCAAAAAAAATTGGTTCAATTGAAGATAAGAGTTCTACGTGCAATTGTTCTGGTGAACGAGTTCTTATTCTAGTCTCAATTCCTACATCTTTGTTCTCGAAAATATGATATGAAGGATGATTCTTCTGTATTCATTTTCTAGGTGTATTTGGAGGTACCTGTTATACTTTCTCTCCTACTTCTATCTGATCTTCTTCATCTTCCCCTTCAACTGCTTCTTCATCCTTTGCTTCTTCTTTGTAAACTAGTTCCACTAATTCCTTTTCTTCTTATTTTAATTTTCGTCCACTTGTTTCATCAATTGTTACCATTGATGTTTTCCACAACTTTGTTGATACTTAGATTGTAAAACTAGTATGATTTCCTTGTACTTGAGTAACCAACAAGTATTCCCTTTTCCACACAAGAATCAAACTTTCCCATTCTTCCATCTTTTCTTTTGATGTAGCATTTTCTTCCGAAAACTCTAAAGTGCTTCACATTTGTTGGTCTTTCTTTCCATAAATTGTAGGGAGTTTTCTCATTGTTGTTTCTTAGCATTACTTTGTTTTGAATGTGAATTTTTGTATGCACTGCATGTGTCCAAAAAACATCTATCAACTTAGAATCCATTAACATTGTTCGAGCCATTTCCTGCACTTTCTTGTTCTTTCTTTCAACAACTCAATTCTGTTGGGGTGTCCTAGCGACAAAGAATTTCCTTTTATTCCATGCTTGCTGCAAAAATCCATAAATTCCTTTGAAGTAAACTCTCCTCCATTGTCTGATCTCAAACATTTGATTTTTGAATCCATTTGATTTTCAACCATTTCCTTGTATACGTTGAAGTTTTCAAATTCTTATGATTCTTCATGAGAAAAAAACTCCAATAATTCTTGTAGAATCATAAACCAATAACATACCATATTTCTCACCTTCTAAACCCTTTGTTATGGTTGGTTCAACTAGATCAGTTTGCACAATTCCTAGTGGTCTTGTTGTGGAGTCTTTCTTTTATTTGAACTTAGTCTTTGTTTGATTTCCTTGTTGACAATTCTTGCATAATGTGTTGGTTGGTTTCATGATCTGGGGAATTTCTCTGACTGCTTCCTTTTTTCTTACTTTGACAAGGTTATATAATTTTATGTGACCCATTCTTATGTGCCATAGTCAAACTTCATCTTCCTTTCCTAAGAAACACTTTTCATTTCCAATTTCATTTAGTACAAATATGTTATTTGAAGTTATTACAGTTGTTGCAATCAATTTGCATGAACCTTCATTTCTTATCTTGCACTTCTATGAATTGAACATAAGTTTGTGACCTTGGTCACACATTTGATTTAGACTTAGAAGATTATATTTCATATCTTCCACTAGTAGAACATTTTATGTATTGGTATTCTTGTTTCCAATTCTGACTATGCCCTTTCCAATGATTCTAGATGAGTCATCATTTCGAAAGGAGACTGATCCATCTCTTTCCTTTCTCAATGTAAGAAACGTGTCTTCATCACCTATCATGTGCTTTGAGCAACCACTGTCAACATACCAACCACATTTCTTGTGTTTAACCTGTAGAGCGAGTGTTCATTTTTCATTGTTAAGCTAATTATGTTTTCTTATCCATATTCTCTGTTGAGGTTCATGTTTGTGAATGTTGTTATTCCAAAGTTACCGACTTAACGATAACTGTGACCTCAAAATGAGAACTCTAGCCCTTAAAACCCATATTTTTGCATAAAAAACATGAAAATCAACCTCCAATTCAAAAAGTGGTGCTACTGGTAGCACCATTTTTTTAAATAGAGTCAAAATTACAACATTTTTCAAACATGGCATTCAGAACTCAAACAATAGCTCAGAAAAACCTTAAAATCAACACCTAAATCAAAAAGTGATGCTACACAAAACAATTTTTTTTTCCTAAACATGAAAATCATATCTATTTACAACCTAATTGAAATTGTGACATTGACAAAAAATACCTACGTAAATAAACAACCCAAAATTGGACACCAAATGGTCACTTGAAAATTTATTTACTATTTTTTTTTTAAATTTTCATTAAAAAATAAATAAATAGAAAGGATAAAATCTTCGCAAATATTTTTTTTTAAATGACGAAAAACACACATTTAAAAGAATATATTCAAAATTAAATATAAAAAAAAAACTTGAAAACGGCGAAAAAAATAACAAAATTCAAGAAAAAAAAGTCTAAAATAAACAATATTAAAAAAACCTAATTTTAAACTTTAAAATTAAAAAATAGACAAAAAATTCAAATATATATATTTTAAAAACAATATTTAAATGAAAACAAAACAATTTTAATAAAATCAATAATGAAAGAATAAAAAGAAAATTTTAAAACCAAGTTTAAAATAAACTACTAATCAAATTTAAAAAAAATAGAAAACCAAAATTAAAAAAAAAAAAAACTAAAAACAATTTTACTATACAAAACTTATCAATTTTAATTGAAACTGAAGTAAAAAAAACGCAAATATAAACAAATTTAATAGAGTTAAGATGCCACCCCATAATAGAGCTAAGCTATTGCCTAGAATATAGTTAAGTTGTTGCCCCATAATAGTATTCACATACCTCTAGAAATGAGTTATCTCATATATATATATATATATATATATATATATATATATATATATATAAGGGGTGCATCCCCTCCCTTTATATAGGATAGACTTTAGGCTGTGAAGGTTAGGCTAGGAATATGAGTGTGCATGCCAATTTGGCATGCACACCAACACAACAACCCTTGGGTTGGTGTGCATGCCAAACTGGTATGCACAACAACCCTATGACTTCTATGCATGACAAATTAGCATGCACAACAATCTTATGGCTTTTGTTCATGCCAAATTGGCATCCACACCAATCTTATTGATTGGTGTGAATGGGAATTTGGAATGCACAAAAACCATAGGGTTTTTGTGCATGCAAAATTGGCATGCACAGTAGATCTATTGGTGTGTGTGCATGCCAATTTGGCATGCATACCGACCCAAGGGTTGGTTTCCTTGCCTTGACATTCCATGCCTTGCCTTGACATGTCTTGCCTTGCCTTGACATGCCATGCCTTACCTTTCCTTAACATGTCATTATTTTCCTTGACATGCCATGCCTAACCTTGTCATGCCTTGCATTGACAATCCATGCCTTTCCTTGACATGTCTTGCCTTGCCTTAACATGCCATGTGTTTCGTTTCCTTGACATGCCATGCCTTGCCATGCCTTGCCATGCATTTCCTTACCTTGACATTCCATACCTTTCCTTGTCATGTCTTTCCTTGCATTTCCTTAACTTGTCATGCCATGCCTTGCCTTGACATGTCATGCCTTGTCTTACATTCCCATGCTTTTCCATGCATTTTCATGCATTGACATACCCTTCCTTTCCATGCCTTGCCTTGCTAGGAATTTCCTTTCCTTTCCTTTTCATGCCTTGCCTTGGCATGCCCTGCCATGCATTTCCTTTCCTTGACATGTCATGCCTTTCCTTAAAATGCCATGCCTTGTCTTTCCTTACCATTCTTTGTCATGCCTTACCATGGCTTGCCTTCCATGACTTTCCTTTCCATGCATTCCCTTTCCTTTCCTTTCCATTCGTTGCCTTGAAATTCCTTGAATTTCCTTGCACACCTCACCATTCCTTGCCTTGATGTGCCTTGCCTTTCCTTGACATGCCTTTCCTTGACATGTCTTTCCTTGACATGCCTTTCCTTGACATGCCTTTTCTTGACATGCCATGCCTTGACTTGACATGCCATTTCCTCACCTTGACATGCCATGCCTTACCTTGAAATGTCTTTCCTTACGACCATGGTGTCCACAATATCCTGACATAGGCATTGTGAAAGTCGACTCCCTGCGTCAGATTCACATTATGCCTCACTGAGAAAAACCCTAGTTGCTAAGATCCTTTCACAAATAAATTTTCTGGAGAAAGAATCATAGGAGAGGGTTACCCCTAGATAGAATTTGGTGCTAGGACTCCAACAGAATTGACAGTTCGTTGATCCAAGTCACATATTGCGTGCTATGGCGAGTTGTAATTCACCTCTTGAAGCCATTCAAGGACATAATGAAAATCTAGTTTAGGAGCACAAAATCACAACCACGCGACATAATTGAGTTTTGTAAGATATGAAAGATCGGTATGGCCAACACCCATGGGATGACGATGCCCACAATCATCCGACAAAATGGTTTTTAAAATTAACCCTCTGTGCTGGATTTGCATTGTGCCTCACTGAGAAAAACTCTAGTTCTTGAGGTCTTCTAACAAACAATTTTTTGGGTGATGAAATCACAGAAGAGGGGTCCCCCTAGCTGGAATCTAGTGCCAATAGTCCAATGTAATTGACGATTCATCAATCCGAGGCACAATTTTTTTTTATGGTGAGTTGCAACTCACCTCCTGAAGTCATTAAGGGAGACAATGAAAATTTGGTCCGGTGGCACGAAATCACAACCAAGTGACGTAATTGAGTCCTGTAAGATCTGAAAAGTATGTATAGACAATTCTCACATGACTTCAGTTCCCACAATCGCTCGACATAGGGGTTGTGAAAGTTGACCCCCTATGCTGGATTTGCATTGTGCCTCACTTAGAAAAAATCTAGTTTTAGATATCCTCTAACAAACAATTTTACGGGAAATGAAATCATAGGAGAGGGTCCCCTTAGTTGGGATGCAGTTCCAAGATACCAATGAAACTAACAATTTTTCGATCGGAGGCATGGTTTTTGTGCTATGGTGTTTTGTAATTCGCCTCCTCAAGCCATTCAGGAACATAATGACAATTTGGTTTAGGGGTACAAAATCACAATCGGGAAATGTAACTATGTTCCATAAGCTTTGAAAGGTCTATATGGCCAATTCCCATGGGAACATGATGCCCATAATCGTCCGACACAGGGATCTTGAAATTTGACCCCCTATTTTGGATTTGCATTGTGGCTCACAAAGAAAAAATCTAGTTCTGAAGATCCTCTAAGAAACACTTTTCTACGTGATGAAATCACAAGAGAGGGTTCCCCCTAGATGGAATTTTATGCTAGGAGTCCAACGAAACTGATGGTTCATCGATCTGAGGCATGTTTTGTGTGTTATTTCAAGTTGCAACTCCCCCCCTGAAGTCATTCAGGGAGAGAATGAAAATTTGGTCTAGGGGAAAAAATCACAACTAGGTGACATAACTGAGTTTCGTAGGATTCAGAAGGTCCGTATGGCCAATGCCCATGCAACCACAGTGCCCAAAATAACCTGACATAATGGTTGTGAAAGTCTACCCTCTGTGTCGGATTTGCATTGTGCCTCACTAAGCAAAACCCTAGTTCCATAGATCCTCTAACAAACACTTTTATAAGTGACAAAATCATAAG
The DNA here is from genome assembly GCA_009831015.1 of Picea engelmannii. NCBI lineage: Eukaryota > Viridiplantae > Streptophyta > Pinopsida > Pinales > Pinaceae > Picea > Picea engelmannii. The sequence goes on from ML782935.1 coordinate 733,630, forward strand.
AGAGGGGTCCCCCTAGATGGAATCTAGTGTTGAGAGTTGAATGGAAATGACTGTTCGTTGACCGAGGCATGGTTTGGGTGTTATGGCATGTTTCAATTCGCCTCATGAAGCCATTCAGGGACATTATGAAAATTTGGTCTGGGGTAAAAAATCACAATCAAGCGATGTAATTGAGTTTTGTAAGCTCCAGAAGGTCCATATGGCCAACTCCCATGGGACCACAATGTTACAGGTATGAACTAACTGAGAGGGGGGGGGGGCGGTGAATCAGTTAGTGTAGATTATTAACAATTTACCTTGTTTTTGACTTTGAATCATTAATCTTAGTGGCAGTGAGTCTTTACTGTGAAATTCAGTGTTATAAACATAAAGCATATAACATAAAGAATAGCAATCACACACAGCATTCACTCACAAGTATGAGACAGATTTTTCAAGAGGAAACCCAACCAGGGAAAAAACCTCGTCTTCTTAAGATGTTAAGCAAGCTCCAACTGCATTACATCTCATCTTTTATGAGCACCAACTCATAGAGGCTACAACCTCTGATTGCCAGCACCAACTGGC
>ML782935.1:750388-825784 GCA_009831015.1 Picea engelmannii
CATTCTCAACTGTTCAAATCTCAGTCTATGAGTTTGTAGCTTGGCATCTTTAACTTTCTCATTTCCCTCATAGCTACTTATCAGTTTTTCCCACATTTCTTTAGCAGTTTGAAGATTCATTACTTTCACAAATTATGATTCAGATAGACCACTGAGAATAGCATTCATTGCTTTTGCATTAAAGGTGAACTCTAATTTTTCATCTTTAGACAGAAACACAGTTGGTTTTGTATATCCTGTTTCTACTACTTCCCAAACATCTGCTCCTAGAGACATTAAGTATGTTCTCATTCTTACCTTCCAGAAGGCAAAATTTGTGCCATTAAAAATGGGTGCCTTGTTGGTTGAACCATCATGACTAGTCATGATTTCACTACAGGATCTTCCTTACACTAAAGGAACCGGCTCTGATACCAATTGTTACAGGTATGAACTAACTGAGAGGGGGGGGGTGAATTAGTTAGTGTAGATTATTAACAATTTACCTTGTTTTTTACTTTGAATCATTAATCTTAGTGACAGTGAGTCTTTACTGTGAAATTCAGTGTTATAAACATAAAGCAGATAACATAAAGAATAGAAATCACACATAGCATTCACTCACAAGTATGAGACACAGCTTTTTCAAGAGGAAACCCAACCAGGGGAAAAACCTCGTCTTCTTAAGATGTTAAGCAAGCTCCAACTGAGTTACATCTCATCTTTTATGAGCACCAACTCATAGAGGCTACAACCTCTGATTGCCAACACCAACTGGCTGAGAGCACCAACTCCCATAGAATCCCAGCACCCACTGAGTGGAAGCACCGACTTCCTTTTTACTTCAGCACCAACTGAGTGAAGGCACCAACCTTCAGATTCTACAAGCACCCACTTGCAAGGAAAGAGACATACGTCTCCCTAGCACCACCCTACCACCCTTATTTGCCAAAATAAATATTGCTCAAATCAACTTGTTCATTCTGATATAGCTTGCTTACCCTTTTTGCTGATCTACTTTGCATTGTTCACTGTCTCTGGTCTGCTGCTCTGCTTCACTGTCCTCTGCAGCCCATTCTCAGCTTCTTCTCCTGTCACGCAGATTCTCCTCTCCCTTTTCTCACCTGCAGATCTTTCTCACCTTCTCCCTTTAACCACACTTCCATCTTGGTTCCAGCGCATTATATTGTTTTTCCACATGCAGAGGTTTTCCTTGCTTTTCTCAATTCCAACTGCAGTTTCCCTTTCTTTCATTCTTTCTTCTTCTTTTCGCATGCCAGCATTCTCCCTGATTTTCTGAACTGGCTCTTTGCATGCTTCCTCTATGCATGCCACATCATGCAACGCTGTGTTCTTCCTGTCTTAACTTCCAGTCTAATTTTAGACTGAAAGTCCTTCCACCGTCTAGAGTGATTAGAGAAACCCAACTGGCAAAAAACTTCCAGACTTGTCAAAGAAGATGAAGGACCCCCGCAAAACCCTGGATTTAGCAATGTTAAGCTCCGTTGATTTTGCATTATATCCATTTGATGTTGGCCACACCAATCGCATTGTGAATAGCATCACTCGTGCTTTTCTTAAAGAAAACGATTGGTAACTTCTGCTGCTAGTCATTGCCGTGGCTAAGGCATGCGTTTTTATCAGCAAAGATCCAGTGCTGTTTCAGCATAGTTTCCAGCACTGTGTTTCAGCCTAGCGCTATGTTTCATCATATGTAACATTACTGTGTTTCAGTTGTTACAACACGGTGTTTCAGCATAAGTTCCAGCTCTGTTTTAGCATTGTGTTTCTGCATCTGTGTTTCAGCATCTGCGTTCCAGCATCTGTGTTCCAGCATTTGTGATTCATCTTCTGTGTTCCAGCTCTGTTTCAGCACTGTGTTTCAGCATCTGTGTACCATCATTTGTGTTCCAGCATCTGTGTTCCAGCTTCTATGTTCCAGCATTTGTGTTCCAACATCTTTGTTCCAGCTTCTATGTTCCAGCATTTGTGTTCCAGCACCTATGTTCCAACATTTGTGTTTCAGCATCTGTGTTCCAGCATCTGCATTCCAGCATCTGTGTTCCAGCATCTGTGATTCAACTTCTGTGTTCCAGCTCTGTTTCAGCACTGTGTTTCAGCATCTGTGTTTCATCTTCTATGTTCCAGCATTTGTGTTCCAGCACCTGTGTTCCAGCATTTGTGTTTTAGCATCTGTGTTCCAGCATTTGTGTTTCGGCATCTGTGTTTCAGCTTCTGTGTTCCAGCATCTCTTGTGCGTGCTCCATAACCAACCGATTGCCATCAATGACAACCTTGACCGTCTGCAATGACAACCTTGACCGTCTGCGTCATCTCTGCTATAGCCATATTTCCAACACACAATTCCCACAATCTGCCTATATAGGGGTTTTGAAGGTTGACCCCCTGTGTTGGATTTGCATTGTGCCTCACTAAGAAAAACTCTAGTTCTGAAGATCCTCTAAGAAACACTTTTGTGGTCAATGAAATCAAAGTAGAGGGATCCCCCTAGATGGAATCTGGTGTCAGGAGTCCAATAGAGATGATGGTTCATTGATCTGAGGCATGGTTTTCATATTATTCTGAGTTGCAACTCGCCTCCTAAATCCATTCAAGGAGACACTAAGAATATGGTCCGGGGGAACAAAATGACAATCGAGTGACGTAGCTGAGTTCTGTAATATTCAAAAGTTCCATATGGCCAAGTTCCACGTGACCACGATTCCCAAAATCTCCCAATAGTGAGTTTGTGAAAGTCAACCCCTTGTGCAATATTTTTATTGTGCGTCATTGAGTTATTTAGACTTTGTTACACTTACATAAACTATTTCTTGAGATTTGTTGAGGTGAAAAAAGGGAAATGGAGAGTGCATTATGGTGAAGGTGGTATTGAAGATGTGGGACACAAGAAATTATGACTTTGTGGGTCTCAAACATGTTGAAAAATGAATTTGTATAGGACTAAGTAAAAACATAGTGTAAACCCTAGTAAAATGACTAAGTCATAAATGGTGTAATTTGGGTAATGTGGAAGATATAGGTACAAATTGAGGGTCGCGAGACTATGGGTTTGAATTCATGTGAGAGTGAAGGTGGAAATGAGGGTATGGTATCTCACATTCAAAAAATATACTAAGTATAAAACTTATTGAGGGTGGAATTTGGGTAACACGAAAGATGGGGGTGAAAATTGAGGGTCCTGCGATTGTGGGTCTACTGACATTGGGAGATGCAAGTCTAGGACTTGTTGGAATCCTGCAAGGCATAAAAATGATTAAGTGTAGAAAGAGTAAAACATGGTAAGTCATGAAAAATGACTAAGTGTTGGGGAGGTAAGTAGTATGGGTTATGTGAAATCAAGGAAATGGAAATCAAATATAAAATCTGGAAAAAGGAAAATGAAAAAATAGAAAAAAGGAAAACGTCAATGAACTATGAAAATGAAATGGAAAATGAAAATAAATTATGATAGAATGTAAATGAATTATGAAAATGAACGTAGAAATTGTCAAAATATAGAAAATGGAAATATGAAAAATGGAAAATCGAAGAAGGACATAGGAAAAGTAAAATGGAAAATGGAAAATTGAAAATGGAAATAATAATGAAAATGAATAAGTGGAAATGAAAAATGAAATGAATTATAAAAATTAATGTGGAAATAAATTATGAAATTACTAAGTGGTGTGTATTATGAAAATTAACTAAGTGGATAATGAACATGGAGATGGTAAGTATGGAAATGGTTAAATCTGTAAATAATTAAGTATTGAAATGGTGTGGTGGATTGGAAACATACATAAGTATGGAGAGTATAATGGAATGAAGGAAAAATGGCTAAGTATAAAGTGTGGAGAGTGGAGAATAAGGAAAATGGAAAAATGGCTAAGTATGAAGAAGTAGAATGTGGGAGAAAAATGGCATATCTTGGGCATATGACCTCTGTTTTAGATTCTATAAAGTGATGAACAGAGCTATGACATAAGGATATTTAGTGAGAAGATAGACATATGAATTTACCTTCCTTTAATATCTTTTCTTTTCTTTCTCTTTTGTTTCAAAGAGGAACCATCTCTATTACCATTTTATTATTAAGAATTGGAGAATTGACGTTGATCGAAAGCTTGTTGGGTCTTCACAAGCAGCGATTTAATATTCTTTAGAAATTTTAAAGTTCGACCAAATTTTTTTATTTGGTATCTATTTGACGGGTGAAAACAAATTAACATGTGGCTCCAAATGTGGGACAATAGCCGTCTATGGGTTGCTGAGAATATAGAATCCTGGTCTAGTTTCCTTCTCCATTGGGCTATGGAGTCATATTCAAACATTATCTCCATCTAGAAAAATTTTGATCCGGATTTTTATGAGAAGAACGAAATGAATACAAATTATTATCAAAATATGCTTAACACAGAATAACACATATACAATAAAACTGGTTTCTATTCAATAAGGAAATAAGATGAAACTGTAAAATGTAGCGAAAAACAAGCTTGCTAGAATGGTGGTTGCTTATCTCTGAGAAGAGATGTGACGGTTGTGCTCATTCATAAGAAGATGATTACAATTAGGCTCTAAAGGAATTTTTACAATAAACAGGTATGTGAAAAACCCTAGACATCCAAAAACCTAACCCTAGGAGATGAAGTGCCAAAAGTCATGTGGGCCACATTGGGTAAGTTAGGACATCAACTTCCTGGGGTCGTAATGTTTACATACGATCTTCATTTTAGCCGCATGATAGCCCGTTGGAAAGGTCTATCTGAGGAATACACATGTTTCCTTCATACTCTAACTCTATTTTTAGTTTGACTGTGGAAATCCCTAAAAACATTGTTTAGGGCCTCAAAACGGCCCTAGAAGCCAGGGACCCGAAAACTAGAAAAAAACTGCCAAACTGGAAAATGACCAAAATGAGCCAGTTGGAATAGGTGTAAGTCCACCGACATGCATATTGATAAATACTCCCCCCTTAAGAAGTAATGGTATGCATTGTGTTGAGTGCCCCCATCAGATGAGTAAATTTCTATTGAATTTAGCCCCGGGTGAGCCACTTGCCTTGGTGCAGGAGCTTCCCTACTTTGACAACTTGATAAAGATGGATCCTTTGTTGGTGAGTGCCCTTGATCTATTTTTCCACAATGTGATCACTTGATGCCTATTGTATGTAGTCGAGGTTGAGCTTTGTTGGTGTTATCTTTTCTGTTATCTTTGAGGTGTCCAATAATGGTGAGAAATAGGGTTGAAGGATATTCACATTGAATATTGGGTGCAGGCCAATGAAAGGAGGAATGTTGAGCTCGAAAGAATTATCACCCACAATCTTGGTGATGGTGTACAACCCATAAAGGAGTCAGAGAAGATTCTGATGGGGTCCTATAAGGAATTATTTCTCCAATTGCAACCAAACTTTGTCGCCCACCTGAAACTTATGTGCCACCCGATGTTTATCATGGCACTGCTTGTACTTGTCATTGGACTTATGTACGATATCCTGAAACTATCGGTGGATGTGATCGATATGTTCAATGTACTGGGTGGCTTTGTCAAATCTAGTTGGAGGAGGATATGAATCAGTCGAGGTGACCGCAAGGGGTGGTGCAACATCTATGGGACCCAATGGTTGGAATCCCAACCCCACTTGAAAGGGGTTGTGGTTGGTTGAGCTATGCAGGGATTGGTTGTAGCTATGTTTAACATAGGGAAGAATCTCATCTGATGTGAGAGGGTTCTTGTAATTATACATGCACATGATATGCACGATCATTCTATTTACAACCTCAGTTTGGTCATCTGTCTAGGGGTGGAAGGCCGTGGATTTGGTGAGCTTGATGTCCAACAGTGACCAAAGGATTGACCAGAATGTGTTGATAAATCAACTATCCTAATCTGAGACAATGGTTTGTGGGATTCCAAAATGTACCCAGACTCGTTCAAAGAAGAGTTGGCCAGTCTCCTCTATTGTGATGCTCTTCTTGTAGGCGACCAGAATTGCCATATTAGAAAAGCGACCCAAAACCACAAAAACACAGTCATTTACCCGCTTGGTAGAAGGGAGGCCCAACATATATTCCATTGAGATGGATTCCCATGGTCTGTTAGGATTACATAGAGGGGTGTACAGGACCTGTTTCTTCATGGTCGATTTGGCAATCATGTAGGTAGTGAAGGACATGATATACTTGTTGACCTCTTGTCGAAGTTTTGGCCAGTAGAAATGTTTCTACAGCATTGCCACTATCTTTTTGATGTCGAAGTGTCCTACCACCTGACTATAGTGGGCTTCCCAGATCATCTTCGCTCGCTCTCTTGATGGAACAAAAATATCACCCAGATGAAACAACAACTCCTCCTGAAGATGGAAATTAGCGACAACTGCACTTGTGCCCAACATTTGGTAGGTTGTGGTAAATTCCAGGTCTATCTCATAGAGTTGGGGCCATCCATAGGTCTCATGGATGCAAGAGTCTAGCACTGTGGTGAGTGCCGCGACTGGTGGTTTGCTGAGGCAATCAACAATGGGGTTGGTGCTTCCCATTTTATACTTGATGTTGAGGTGGAATTGTTGCAAGTACGTGTACCACTTCTGATGGTGGTAATTCTACAATTCTCCTTGTGTCTGCATGAACTGTAGTGGCTTATGATCATTGTGGATGAGTGTCTCCTTTCGAAGAATGTAATTTCTCCACTGTCGAAAGGATTGCACAATGGAGTAGATTTCTTTTTCGTAAGTAGGTACTTACAGATAACATCTGATAGTGTCTCACTGTGATAGGCCATAGGGTGTTCATGCTGAGTGAGAATGACGCCACAACATAGTCTGAAGCATTTATCTCGATCTCAAAGGGTTGTTGTAGGTCCAGTGGTGAAATTACTGGGGTTGAGAAAAAGAACTACTTCAAATCATCGAACTCTTGTTGTTGGGATGGGACTCACATAAATTTCTCCTTACCACCACCCCTGGTTACTTGGCTAAGGGCCCATGCAATATGGGAGAATCCCAACATGAGCCTACAGTAGAAATTGGCAAATCCCAAGAAGCTCTAAAGCTCAGTGAGTGTGATTGGGGCTGACCAGTAACGAATGACTTGCATCTTGGTTGGATACACATGTATGCCATGTTTATCAATGATGTAGCCTAGGGAATGAACCTTGTCCATGTTGAAGGAGCATTTTTCCAGGTTGGCATAGATCTTGTGCTTCCGCAAGGTGTGCAAAACCTATTGAATATGATACAAGTGTTATGCCCAAGTCTTGTTGTAAGTGAATATGTAATCCAAAAACACAACTACACAAGTATTGGTGAATGGTCTCATGATATCGTCCATCATCCTCATGAAAGTGGCTGTATAATTTTTCAAACCAAAGGGTATGACCAACCATTCAAAAAGACATTCCTTTGACTTGAAGGTGACCTTCCATACATCTATCTATTCTATCGGGACCTGGTGGTAGCCATACTTCAAATCAATCTTACTAAAGTATTTGGACTCTGTGATCTTATCAAGGAGGCCATCTATTTAGGGAATCGGGTATCGGTTTATGACTGTGATTTTATTTGGGGCCCGATAATCAATGCAGAGTCACCAGGTTCCATATTTCTTTTGTACCAATATGATTGGGCTCTTGCAAGGTGATGAGATAGGACAGATGTGCTCCTTGTGGAGAAATTATTAGATCTATTGCTTGATCTCCTCACTTTCTAACAGAGAGTGGTGGTAGACTGGCCCATTGGGAAGCAGTGCATTGGGGGTCAGATCGATGGGGTTCTTGACCTGACAGTGCAGAGGTACCCTGGTAGGTGAGGAGAAGATATCCAAGTATTCTTCCATGACCTTATCCACTTGCTTCTATTGTGTGGAGAGGTCGGACACAGAGACTTTAGATGTGGATGTGATCTTTCTCTCATTCTAAGAGAGAATCACGAAGAATAAAAACTTCCCTGTTTGAGAGATGACCTTCCTGCATTGCTTAGCAGAGATCAAGGAAATAGCACTGGGTGGGACTACCTCGGGTATCCTGTACAATTTCTTGTTCAAAGTAATAATAACACTGTGAGGCCTAGACTCATAAACAACATGATGTTTCCATAAATATGGTTGTCCTAAAAGAACATTACAAACTTTGAGAGGGGAAACATCACACTATAACTCATCTTTCAATTTCTTGATGTCGTATGACAGGAGACATTTTTGGTTGAAGCGGATGTCTCTTCCTTAGTGGAGCCATTTGATGGTGTAGGGTTGTGGGTGTGGCATTGTTGGTAGGGTGAGTCACTTGACAAACTCTACTGAGATGAGGTTCTTCTGGATACTGCTATCAATGATGAAGTGCAACGGGGTACCCTTCACCCACATATGTGAATGAAAAAAGTGCTCGCCTTCCTCTGGCTCGTCTGGTCCATCGGGCTAGAACTTGGTGGTAGAAATGATAGCACTAGGTTATTCGTAAATGATTCATCTCCCCCTTTATGGTTCTGAATCAGATTCAGAACCCACATCTGATTCATAGGATTTCACTTTATCCACCAGTGACTACTTCGAGTGGTAATCAACAATGTTATGTTAGGGGATCTTATGGAAGTCACACCACTTCTTGGTATCTTTCTTTGTCTTTCTGGTGTCCTTCTTTGCTTGCATCCTCGACTGGTCATCCCAAAGTTGTTTTTATTTGCTCTATCCTTTGTTCTGTGGGTTGGGGCACCCTTTCTTGGCTTTTGCTATGAGGGGTTCCCACGCCCAAATTGTCGCATCTTTTGTTTGGGATTCTACTCAATTTTGACAGCATATCAATAGGTTGTGCCCAAGGATGAGATGTCCAGAAACTCCATTTTGACATGGATGTATATATGCATACCACCGCGATACTTGAGCACTAGATTTCACTCAGAATATTTGATACCCAATTTGGTTCACAAGGTATGGAAGGTATTTTTGAAATCCAGCACTACTTGGTCTCTTTCCTGCTGCAATGTGGTCCAGGTCGTCATAACTTCCAAAATGGTAGTATTGTTCCTTAATAACATCCATGAAGGACTCCCAGGTGAATGCGACTATAAATAATGAGGGTTCCTCTATTTCCTTTTTCTCATAGAAAGTTTCCCACCAATAATTGACATGGGGAACGACTTCGAGGAGTGAAAAAGTAATCTTTTCTCTATTCAAGAAGTTATGGATAGAGAAATACCCTTCCAATAGATTCAACCATTTGTCTACCACATCTACGTCTATCTTCTCTTCAAATATAGGAATATCGAACTTGATTTGTATGTTGAAGAGGGTGACACTTCCATTTGAGGAAGATGTATCGTCTGTTGGTAGTTGCTGAAGGATTTGCGCAAAAATATCCATCATCTCGTTCCTCTGTTGCATGAGGGATTCCTCGAGAATTTTTTTGAAGGGATATCATGTCCCATCGTCTTTCTTTTCTTCTGCCATGAGAGGTCATTTTGGCATGCGAGATATTTTTTCCTTAAGAGAAACAATCTCGAGACCCAATTCTTTATACCTTGACCTCATTGGGGAGATGCATTAAGAACGAAAAGGAGAAGACTTCTCTGATACCACTGATCCATATTTTATGAGCAGAAAAAAATGCATACAAATTTTTGTCAAAATATGCTTAACAAAGAATAACATTTATACAGTAAAACGAGTTTCTATTCAATAAGGAAATAAGATGAAACTGTAAAATGCAACGGAAAACAAGCTTGCTAGAATGGTGGCGGCTTATCTCTGAGAAGAGATGTGATAGTTGCACTCATTCACAAGAAGATGATTACAATGAGGCTGTGAAGGCCTTTTTACAATAAACAGGAATTTCAAAAACTCTAGACATCCAAAAACCTAACCCTAGGAGATGAAGTGCCAAAATTCATGTGGGCTCCGTTTGGGTAAGTTAGTGCATCAACTTCTCGGGGTCGTAAATTTTGCATATGATCTTTGTTTTAGGTGCACGATAGCCCATTGGAAAGGTCTATCCGATGAATACACATATTTCCATAATAATCAAAATCATTCAATAGTATGGCTATCGCGAGCCCTAAAAATGTTTTTTAGGGCCTCAAAACAGCCCAGGAAGTCAGGGACCCGGAAACTAGGGAAAAAATTCCAAACTGGAAAACTTCCAAAATGAGCCAGTCGAAATAGGTGGGAGGCCACTGAAGTACATATGGATCACTTTTTTATTATGAAAAACTTTGAATAAATAAAAAAACTATGCAAAAACAAGATCTGCCTACCCTGACCTACTTGGAGGAAAGGGACATTTTTCAAGTGTAAGTATATTTCCAATGGAACCATTGAAGCATCCAACTGATCTCTGGAATGAAATCAAAAATTGGGGAATATATTAGAGCTTCTATAAAGGAGTTAGGATAATTCCCAAAGTGTAATGGCATAAATCTGAGTTGGATGTGACCAAAATCTAATTGCATTTCTTGGCCAACAATGCTTTGGAACCATGATTCAATAAAATCAACTCCCAGTTTCTCATGAGTGTTGCAGTATTTAGTTGGATGAGAATTTTCCCATTCAAAAATATTTTCATATTTTTTCTTATTCCCAACCACATCCAATATTATTAATTAACTATTAATGTCCTAAAATCATTCTTCCTTCATGAAATGGCAATCTTTCCCATCATTGTTCGTAAGATTAATTTCTTTCACCAATTCTTCTTGTTGCCAATGTTCTTGTGACTTTTCATCATCAATATACGACCATTGAAAACATGTTGCAACATTTTTCACATGATCATGTTGGATGAAATATTGTTGTGCATTTGGTAGAGGCTCCTCAATATCATTCTCAAACTTGTTTCCCAAAAGATATTCATATGGATTATATGAGCATATGAGCAACTTAAATCTTGCACTTGACAATTGGAATTCTCATTTTCAATTTTAGCAGTATGACTTGATTCAAAAAGTTTTTCCAATATTTGATTAGATTTTTCTTCCAAATCACTCACTTCAGTGTCTTTTGTAGATATTTTAGAGGGTGGGTGGGAAATAAAATTGAAAACACCATACATGGCATATGGTTGCATTCTTGAGATGTACTTTTAAACAAATGAAGTTTCCAACGCATCTTAACTGGTAATGGTCACAGGAAGCAATGAAAAGAACCATTAACGAGCCTTCCCATGTAGATTTTGTTTAAATAATCGACATGTAATATTGTCTTCAAAGATACTAAAAACATCACATGTACATTCGAATTTAAAAAACTGTCTCTCCACATTCTCTGAAGTATTCCCAAAGAATGTGGGAAATGTTTCAATAGAAATGTTTAACATTTGATAATTTACTTCTTGCAAATTCAAAGGACGTATATGAAACCACTTCATTCTTTAGGTACCTCTCCTTTTTGTTGCATCTTGAAAATACATTGGTGGGCTTGGTGGAGAAGGAAAAGGAGCATCACAACATGAACAAAATTCTTCGATGGAGTTTCCATGAGGATTTTCTTTAGATTCTTGAATCTTTCCAATGGAGTTACCAAGGAATTTAAGAGTTATTTCAATGGAATCACTAGGGAGTTCATCCTCCCAAATCTTTGACGGTTCTTGGATCTTCAAATATTATGATATTTGAACACATGTAAGTATAATATGTAACCATAACTTCTCACAAGAAAAAAAGTGAAATGGGGTTGATCATTTCAAATAACTTTAAATGATTTTTCATTTAAAACTGAAAATAATGTGATGAGCACAGTACAAAAATATCATACTCCAAAATATGAAAGTCTGAGAAATCATCAAAGTTATTCCCAAAATAGTTCTTTGGGGAGTTCAATACATAAAATATATTTCTCATTACAGATCATTTCAGCAAACCGATTGACTAGTGCTCAGAAATAAAGGCTGACAAATGCAAGAACTAAACCTCCATGAATAAATGAGACAAACTTGGCTTATATTTTCAGTCATATATATGGTTGTACAATAATACTATTTATATTTTAGAAAGAGGCCTAGAGGAATGAAAGAAAAACAATCAAATTCAGCCTTATGCTCAGTCTCAAACATACAAACACAAATCCATGAGAGAAATTGTGTAGCACAAGAAGAAGTAAGAAAATGGAAATCTGTATTTGTAGATGATAAATTCAACTATGTGTTGAAAAATTCTATTTTGATGATCTAAACCCTTCTTTGATGGTGATATCCTCCTTTTAAACCTTCTTCCAATGCTTCTTTGAAATGTTTTTCCCTAGCAGTTAGGGTTTTTATTCTTTTGGAAGTTTCCCACATGCTTCCTCTTTTTGGAATGAAGAGTATATCCTCTAAATGAATGATTTATTAAACGCTCATTAATGAATTAAACTATTGAAATTTGTTCCTCCAAGTGGGACCCAGTTCACCTTTTTATAAAATTTATTTAATAAACTTTTATTTCCAAAATTTGAAGTTGACTATCTGAAAAAAAAAAATAGACTTTATTTTAATTTTATAAGCATGATAAGTGAGTTCTCAACCACGGAAACTATTATGTAAATGATATTTATTATTTTTTATTTCTAATGAGACATATTGAATGAAATTTGGGGGCTTGTATCTCAACTTATAGCCTCGAGAAGTTGAGTTTCGAAATAGTTTTCCCCGAAAGCCATGAAACGAGATTTGATCGTTATTTTGATATATAGAAATATTATGGAAAACTTTAGCCACTAAAACTTGTCCCATTGTATTCCTTGTCAAATTACATTTCCAAAGAGGTATGGTTTTCCCAAAAGGAACATTTGGATGATGATTTATAAGCTTCAGAAGATGGAGACTTAGATACCATCAATCTGGTTCATGGGTGAATGTTGTCCCTTGATTTGATTTCGCCTTTATTAATCCCACATGTATTGTGGAGGGTGAATAATTATTGTTTATAATGAATAAACCTCCCTTATGATTCATGTATGAAATAGAAGGACTTATGGAAACCTTAGTGTATCTCTCATTCCTTAGAATATTTTGGTCACCCATTCACTGCCCAATCAACCTATGAATGTTTGACATGTCATGTCTATGTGTCACCCTAGGGTAGGACCACCTTACTACCACGTGTCACCCAAGGATAGGTCCACATCACTACCACATGTCACTGAGGGATAGGTCCACCTCAATGCCATGTGTCACCCAGTGATAGGTCCACGTCATTGACACGTGTCCCAATATGGTAGGTCCATAAAAAGGGGGAATAAACTTAGGATAAGAAATAATATTAAAAAATTAAAATGAAGGGTTTGTGTAGTTACAAAAATGAAGAGGTAAATGAGATAGGTGAGGGGATAAAAATTGATAAAAATGACTAAGTATGAGGTGAAAAAAGAGGAATGGAGACTACATTATGGTGAAGGTGGGATTGCAGATGCAGGACAATAGACACGAGGACTTTCCGGGTCTGGAACATGTTGAAAAATGACTAAGTATAGGACTCAGTAAAAATAGAGCGTAAAACCTAGTAAAATGACAAAGCTATGAATGGTGTAATTTTGGTAATGTGGAATATAGAGGTGCAAATTGAGGGTCAGGAGATTGCGGGTTTGAAGTCATGCAAGAGTGAAGGTGGAAATGAGGGTATGGTCTCTTCCATTCAAAAAATAGACTAAGTATAAAACTTAATGAGGGTTAAATTTGGGTAACGTGGAAGATGGGGGTACAACTTGAGGGTCGCACGATTGTGGGTTTGTGGGCATGGGGAGATGCATGCCTAGGCCATGTTAGACTCCCGCATCACTACTCCCATAATGCATAAAAATGACTAAGTGTAGAAAGATTAAAATTTGGCAAGTCATCAAAAATGACTAAGTATTGGGTAGGTAAGTAGTAGGGTTACGTGAAAGCAAGGAAATGGATTTGAAATATGAAATCTGAAAAAAAAGAAAATGTAAATGAATTATGAAAATGAACTAGAAAATGGAAATGAATTATGGGAAAATGTAAATGAATTAAGAAAATGAATGTAGAAATTGGAAATATGGAAAATGGTAAATGGAAAAGGAAATAGGAAATGGTAAATGGAAAATGAAAACAAATAAGTGGACATGAAAAATGAAATGAATTATGAAAATGGATAATTGGTGGGTATTACGAAAATTAATTGATTGGATAATGAACATGGAAATGGGTAAGTATGGAAATGGTTAAATATGGAAATACTTAAGTATGGAAATGGTTAAATATAGAAATACTTAAGTATGGAAATGGTGTGGAGGATTGGAAAAAATTATAAGTATGGAGACTACTGAGGAAGGAGAGTAGAGTGGAAAGAAGGAAAAATGGTTAAGTATAAAGTGTCGAGAATGGAGAATAAGGAAAATGAAAAAATGGCTAAGTCCGAAGAAGAAAAATGTGGGAGAAAAATGACATATCTTGTGTATATGAGCTTTGTTTTAGATTTTGTGTAGTGTTGAACAAAGATGAGACATAGGGATATTTAGTGAGAACATAGACATAAGAATTTTATTTCCTTATATATATATATATATATATCTTTTGTTTCAAAGAGGAACCATCTTTGCTATCATTTTATTATGAAGAACTCGAGAACTAAAACTGATTGGAAACTTGTTGGGTCTTCACAATCAACGATTGAAGATTCTTTAGATCTTTTCAAGTTCGACAAAATTTGTTTGTTTTGGTCTCTATTTGATGGGTGAAAACACATCAAAAAAATTTAGTTATGATCAACTTATGTAACCAACATGTGGGTCAATGTGGTCCCCATGGGGAACATAATATATAATGTAGTAAGTAGAGAGATAGGAAAGGAGAGGATTGTTAGAGAGACCTTAGGAAGAATTTTTGGAGAGAAGAAATTTGTAAAATTTGTACTACACTTTGCCCAGTATTGTAATGGAGATTGTAATTGTGGTGTATGTCATGTAATGATCCTTCTATTACGAGGAATTAATGGAAGATCAATAGTGTTTTGACTCATTCATTTCTTATATGTGATTGTTGTTGTGATATTTAGTGTTTATCTTCTATATTTCAG
Source organism: Picea engelmannii (assembly GCA_009831015.1). Lineage (NCBI taxonomy): Eukaryota > Viridiplantae > Streptophyta > Pinopsida > Pinales > Pinaceae > Picea > Picea engelmannii. The sequence continues at coordinate 765,366 of ML782935.1, forward strand.
TGATCTTTAATGCATCTTTATAATAATGTCTGAATCTACCTACAAGAAATTATATTTCAATTTTTTTTTCAAGACAAAAATCATTGTATTGATACTTCTATTGGAAATCAAATACATTTTTATGATCCCTTCAACTTTTAACATTAGCATCCATTTCCTTTATAGACTGCCTATATCAAATAATAATATAGTCTATCCTTATGACTTTGACTCTTACAATCATTCTTATATAGGTCTCTCTTTAAACAAATAGTCCCACAACATCATATTGATCCTAAGACAAAACCATGAGACAAAATCTCTCTAACTTTACATAAACAAAAAACAAAACACGACCAAAAAGCCATTCATCAAAAAATTTGTAAGAGTATGAAATTTGTAGGAGTATGGTCCTTAATATCATTAACAAGAAAGAAACTTCCTCCAAAATGAGTGCTTCCTTTGATAATTGACCAACTTTGTGGTTGAATTCTTGGTAGACATGAGCAAAGGACAACTCTTCAAAAATTAATTTGTTTTCCATAATCCTATTGAAAATAGGCCCCAACTCCAAGTTAGAAACATTACTTTTAGCATTTTCTCAGTCCATTAAAAGTTTGGAGTCACCAAATATCTGTAGCCTCTTACCTTACCTATCCATTGAAACCTTAAGTAGGATATAGAGGGCATAAAATTCTGCTCTATTTGTTAATCCCAAACCTGCCCCATACTTTGGTAAAACATTATTTTCATTATATAGATAAAGAATGGCCACAGTTCCACAAGTTCCTAGAGTACCCTAGCATACTCCATAAAAAAATCCCCAAGACTTAGTGTGATCTATAATCGGGACTTGAACACTTCTCAAAACAATAGTCTTTGGTTTCTTCAACCCTTCACCATAAGAGACTCTAATGTAATGTGCAATTCCTCCTAACGGAGCCTCCTTATTTTCAAAAATCAACTTGTTTCTAGTTAACCAAATTCCCCCTAACACATACCCAGGAAATGCTCTATGTGAGGAAATAAATTTATCAATTATTTAGAATTCCATACATTCTAGCAGATTTAATTTATCCCAATGAGTTTGTAATTTGAAATTTCCATCCATACAACTTTGGTGAATTGGCAGTAAATGAATAAGTTATATTACAAGTGACCAAATTATATTTAAAGTTTTCCATGTAATTCAGAATGTTGAAACTGTACTAAGTGACCAAATTAAATGCACAGAAAGCTTCCCTGTAGTTTTATAAAAAAAATTATAAGTTTTAAGATGGATTTAGATATATGGTAAATTTACCTATGTCATATTAAGTACAATTGAAGATTAGGAGAGGTTGATTTCATGCACCTAGATTGGGGATTTCATGTAAATTTGAGGGAAAAACTACCTTAGAGTAAAATGCATGCCCTAGTCTCAATTTTGATCCAAATGGAGTGGTTCAACATGCAAAAGGTGTACTTAGTGATGTTACACATGTATATAGCATTATATTGGAATTTGGGGAAGGGTGAAATATACATTTTGGTTTGGGGTTACATGTTAATACATATTGTTACATATACAACTTTGAAATGATTTATAGTGATGGATGATAGATTAATGATTCCACATGTGAAATATTGTGGTTGTGGACTGGTGTTGTATATGAAGATACCCAATAGGATATTTATGCAAGAATGCTTTCATATTGTGGTTTAATACTAGGGTTGCATATAATTTGTTATTTATAAAGGTAAATAGATTGCTTAGAATTTTTGTTGTTCCATTAAGGGATAACCACCTTAATATTGGGTAGGGAAAACAAAATAATTGGTACAAACTTTAGACAATTACCACTTTAGTATGGAAATTTTGAAGATCCATGTTTAATGAAAATTCAAAAAATTGACTTCATTTACTTGAGGTTTATGATATCTATTTCCCATGAAATTTGAACCTTGTCACTGGATCTAAAATATCATCCATAGTAGAATATATTTCACTTTTGTAAAACCAAAATCACTAGGTAACCCAAGAAAACAAACACTCAAATAATACATTTTGTTGGTGGGTTTTAGTCACAAGGGTTGAGCCTTAAGCTCAATAAGATAAATCCCCCTTAAGCTTAATAATTGTGGGTTGAGCCTTAAGAAAAATGGTGATGGATTTAAACCAATTCCTAGATCTATTTGTGTATATAAATTCCTAATTTAGATAAGAAAAAAAAATAAAAAGCATGAAATGAAAGCCTCCTAACATGAAATTTCATTAAATTATGTACATTATGAAAGTATGCTACCTAACATGAAATTATGCACATTATACATAATGTCCTTAAGGAATTTTTTAAAACAGGGCTTTGAAGAAAATGCACACCCTTTTAGGGAAAAATGTAGGAATTATGTATATATATTGTTGCATCCCCATAATTTGGTGACACAAAACCCTATCTTATGTGCATAAAGGATAAGCTATTACTTGTAAAACCGAAGGGCCAAATTGTTAAAGTTGGATTTATGAAATTCCATGCCTAGAGATGGATAAGGCTCCATAATTTAGTATTTAAGTTGTAAATTGATGATTATATTATTTATAACTTGTTTTCACAATTAGTAGTGCATTTACACTCCAAAAAGAAATATGTATATGCACAAAGATTCATAAGATTTTTATGAATCAGAGGATGGTGGGTAATGGGAGAAATCAAGGTCATTTTTTCATTTTCAGTCATAAAAGACTTCGTTGTGCAAAAATAGGAAAGATATGACTAGTAAAACTCTTGAACTGTGCCCACAGGGGTGTAGACCGATCAACAAGTTCCATGTAAATGGAAGGGAATGTAAAAAGGAGGTCTCACGTTTGATTCTCACCCCGATTTACCCGTTTTACATGCTTGCAGGTTGTGTGGACAGACCTGGAGGTTATAGAGGTAGTAGACGGTAATCGAACCTGTGTCACGTGAGTACGAGAACCGCGAGTTTCCGATTCCGCCAGTTATAAACAAAACCCCCTCGAAATGCACAACCTATCTGTAAAAAGTAACACACAGTTGTATTATACCTTAGATTTGAGTTGTGCAAGTTGTTGGGGGTGCATTTAATTAGAGTAGACCTATTCATGTTGTTTATTTTGCAATTTTAATTTAAAAAGGGTTTTTGTTCAAGAGAGGAAAAAATTGTCTTGTAATTTCCAAGGTCAAAATTGTAGTAAGTGACAACATTAAAATGCAAGCCCAAGCTTCCCTGTAGCTCCAAAAATTGTTTTATAGGTTGTGTGATGGAGTTAGATATATGGTAAATTTAGCTATGTCATATAACGTTCAATTAAATAACATGGTAGGTTTCTTTCATGAACCTCGATTTGGTATTTCATGTAAATTTGAAGGAAAAAACAACCTCAAAGTAAAATGCACACCCTAGACTCTTAATTGTGACCCAAATTGAGTGGTTAAACTTGTAGAAGGTGTAGTTTGTGATTTTAAACTTGTCTATAAATGTATATTGGCATTTGAAGACATAAAACTACATGTTTTGTGTTGATACATAAATCATTGATGGCTCATCACACATCTCATGGGTTCAGTCAGTTGAGAGGTTTCCCCTCATTTGGATACAATCGGTCGGGAAATCGACCAACACACCATACTAGTTGGTTGGGTAGTCAACAGTCCTATCGGTCGAACAATTGTATAGCAGTCAAAGATAGTTGGGCGATGGATCAATCAACCCAACAATTGACTACAGGTTGGAAAAATAGTTGGTTGGGTCAAGTCCTATTGAGCCAACATGAAAAAATGGATTTTGTGGAGTCAAATCTAACCGTCGATAGTTATATGTGGACAAGATATTCCAGATTCTATGGGAGTTGGTTAAATATTATGACTATAAAATAGGATCCTTTGGTTCATTATCAGCATGATGAATATGAAGTGAGATTTCAGAACAGATCATGCAGATCAAGATGTGCAATAGGCACTGTGATGTTTTGATCATAGTACACTGGACTTAAGTGTTATAACAATGTTTTAGATGCCACCTCTATTCTTCTAAATTTTTTCATTCTTCGATCATATGCAGTAATGTGTTCTTTGTTTCATTTCATGTTCCACCTTATTCCCCAAAATGATATGAGATGAGATTCTTTAAACATCGATCTTTTATTTGCAAACCTTTCTAAGTCGGATCCATTGTGTGATCCAGTCTGGGACGATGGTTTGTCGATTAGAACTTATTGAAACAAAACAATATGTTTGGATATCAAATATGGCTTCAAAGATTGATCTTATTATTCTGAATGGATCAAATTGTGTAGTATGGGATCCATATATGGAAACCCTATTGAATATTAAGGGATTGTGGCAGTATACCAAGCTTGCAATTCTAGATGCAATAGATGCTTTTGAAAAATTTATTTTTGATGGGAAAAAGGATGAGGTTGTAGGAGTCATCAATAAATATATCTCGTGGGAAATCCACTTTCACCTTAGTGGAATCGATTGTTCTCATCTAATCTGGAATAAGTTGAAGACCTTGTTCGATTGAGTTGATGAGAGAAACATCATGCAGTTGGAGAAAGAGTTGATCTCTCTCAATCCTCATTCCTTTGAGAGAATGAAGGACTATTTAGCGAATGTCAAGGAAATACAATTGAAATTGGGTGAATGTGGAGAGAACTACAAGAATAAGGATGGAAAATGCATTGAGTTGCTCCTAATGAATTTGAGAATACCATTTGATGTGTTCATTTCAACCTTTCACACCAACTAGAAATCATGCAAGGAATATGGTAAGGGCTTCTCCTTTGAAGTTTTCTTTGAACTTTTGATTGTTGAGAAGCATAGATTGCTTGAATAAGGAAAACTTGGTGGTAAACACCAAGCCCACTTACTAAAGGGTAAGGGAAAGATGGATTCTAGGAATAAAATGCAGTCTGATGTTTTTGTACATAAACCTGCATATCATGATCAATGACCTTAGAGACAACCACAACAATGTCAAAAGAAGAATACATGTCGGTAATGTGGAAATATTGGACATGTTGAGATGAAATTATTGAAGAAGAAAGATGATTTATAGGAGAAGGTTAAGAGACTTTAAGGAGACATGCCAATTATTTGTCGACCCACTAATAATTTCACCTTCCAAGTCAGGACCTCTCAAGCCTTGATCTCTCATACTATGCAAAATGAATTGGTTTTTAAATCTAGGTGCACTCATCATATGGTGAAATATGCCACTTTATTCACAATACTGAATAAACATAAGGAGAGAAAAACCTATGTTGTTGATGATTTTTCTTTGGATGTTGTTGGTCAGGGTTGTGCATCTTGTCGACAAGGTAAAATTGTCAACATTTATCATGTGCCAAATATTAGTGCCAATCTATTGTATGTTTCTTAGTTGAATTAGAATGGTAACATAATGTAATTTTGGAGGGATCGGTTCTATGTTTGAGATTTGAAGAAATGGAAGTCAATTGTCGTTGACAGGATTCTTGACCCGATGGATAATTTATACAAATTTTGTGATTCAACTTGACCTGAATATGAGCCAAATGCACTTATTTATCACATTGGTGAGAGAAGTCAAATATGGTATGAATGACTTAGAAATATGAATTTTTGAAGTCTAAAAGCACTAGAAACTCAAAGCATGGTTCTTGGTTTTTTGAGGGTGTTTCCCCCTAAAGGTGTATGTAAGGTTTGTGTACTTGGTAAGAATTATCAGGAACCATTCGATTCTGAGAAAGCATGGCGAGCATGAAATATACTATAATTGGTTCACAATTATGCATGTTCTATCAACATACCTTCACTGGTAGGTGCAAGGTAGTTTTTTACTTTCGTTGATGATTTCTCCCATTTCACATGGGTCTTTTTCCTAAAGAATAAAAATATTGTCTTTTAGAAGTTCAAAGAATTTTAGGCCTTTGCTAAAAAGAAATGTGGTCGACCCATAAAGAATTTGAGATCACACAATGGTAGTGAGTGTTGGTCCTAAAGACTTCACTTGAATGGTAAAGGGCAAAGCTAGGCCACCTCAAGTTATGAATGGTTGGTTTATCAAGACATGAGCATGGTTTGGTTGGGAAAATGACATGGATGAGAGTCCTCCTTGGCTGGTGGCGCACTAAGGACAAACAACTGAGACGGTAAAGGTAAGAAACAAAGAAAAACAACAAACCATTCAATGAACAATCTATTGCTAGAAGTTTAAGTCTTAAAATGTCATTTCAAGCATTAAACATGTACCAAAAACATAGTTATTCCCATAGGTTGCAATAAAAACAAATCTTCATCAAAGCATAGTTGTTATCATAGGTTGAGTACTAATAAAGACAAGTTATACAATAACTTAAGGAAAATAAATGTATTTCGCACAAATCAAAATTGTATTCAAGATGAGAAACACATATGAGTTTGGACACAAAAACACTGTCATCAATAGTATGTTCACCAGGTAGAGAGATTTAATCCATGTGGAGAATGGGTCCAACTAGTTGTTGTATCTATATTTTTCTTTCGAAAACCAAACCCTCAAAACATAAAAAAAACTACATATTTATCATATTTGCATAGGCTCTTGTCCATATGGGGTTGAGGCTTAACTCTACACTACCAGTTGTAAAACAACTTATTAACTTAACTAGAAATTGTTGGAGCATAGTAATGTATACTTCGGAATTGAATTAATAAAAAAGAGTGGTTCTTATCACACATAAAAGACCACTTATTATTCTTTAAACTAAAAGAGTCCTGAACTAAACAATTAAAAATTGCTACTAGCAATAAAACTGGACTGATGCATGTGCTAGAATGAATTGATATTTGACAGAAAATGACTAGGAGTGACAAGTGAATTCTGCATTGAGCACTGGCATGCATGCATGCTTTTGGAGGCCACTGGAGATAACTGAATGTATTGCCCATTCTTTTTCCCCATTCCTGGTTTGGCACTACAGGTCTGGATTCTAGAATGTTTGTTCTGTCCCTGTTGGATATCGTCAAACTACTTCCAGATGAGAAATATGATGACGTGGACTGGCTTGACGTTCACTAGTTTGGAACCCTTTTCAAACTTTTCAAAATGTAGCATAAATGTGGGTGAATGAGTTTGGAATTCCGGCGTTTTCGGGAGCTTCAGAGCACAGAGTATGAATATCCTCTAGAGGACAGAACTCTCGGAGTCATTATCCAGTTCTAATCACTTATTAACCCATGCTTACTTTAACATTTATCATGTAAGGACTTCGAGACTCTACCTCTTTGGCGGTTCGAGAGTTTTCATTTTTGAATTTTGTGCTTGGAAATATCCCAGAGGACAATCCCCCAAATCTCACGTGGAAACCTGACGTCACATCGTTGACATGTCACAGAAAGGAGGGTGACATGTGTCACTTGAAATAGTGCATATGATAGCCAAAAATGTGCTTAAAATAAGTCCCACGGGTCTCAAATGATGGATTCCATGTGTCATTATAAAAGAGTGCCATGCATCTCCAACTCTTTGATTCTTTGGCACTTTGGTGATTTGCGTTTTCTATGGGTTGGAATGTCCTGAAGTGAAAATCTCTTAGAGTCATTAATTCATTATTAGTGCTAATTGATACGAGACTAAGACATATTTACCCTTAAATACTTCAGGAGTTCTGTGTTTGAGACTTTGGGAGACCACGCCTTCTCTTGATAGAAGTATCCCAGAGGACAATCTCTCGAAGATGATGTGGCAGATGATGTCACAATCGATGATGTGTCATGAAAAGAAGGGCGACATGTGTCACCTGGAATGGAGCAAATGGTGTGCTAAAAATTCTCCAAATGAGTGCCACATGTCAACATGGATGAATGCTACGTGTCAGTGTAGATGAGTGCTACGTGTCTCTGACTCTTTGGGGTTCGGGGGATTTCAAACGCAAAGTATGTATAACTCCTAGAGGACCAGATTAGTGGAGTGATGTGGCACTTTGGGACTTCGACGATGTTATTGAGATAATTGTTAAGTGCAGACACAAATCAGACCCCCTAGATTCACTATAAAACTAGAACAAAACAAGACAATACACTACTCTTTCCTTAGATTTCAATTATCAAATGAGAAATGGATGTAGAACATACATTTTAAATATTGAATATATGACTTCTCCAATGCAATTCAAGCTTTGTCATGAGGTTTATGAGAAATATCTGCAAATAAGCACAAGCCAATGAAGACAAGAATAACATAGTCTATTTGATATGAAACTTTGTACGTGATCAAGGAATCATACAATATGGACATATGATATTCATATAGGAAATAAAAGTGTATCTGTATTAAATAATGTGGAAGAAATATACAACCAGATGCCTTGATGTCGTCGGTTTCCTTCCAACAGTTCCTTGCTTCCCACACATTTCTTGCTACAATGGATTTTAAGACTATGTATATGATAGCTATTCACAATCTATCTTGACAAAGCAAAGCTCAAAGCCACTCTAACCAAGCTAAAAATCTCAAGCCAAACAACTTCTAACCTTCTCCATGAGAGTTCCTCTCCTTTTATAAGCTGAAGAGGATAAGGTGAGGAGGTTAGGATGATCCCACTAAATCATGAAAGTGAGTAAGATCCAAACTGTTAGGAGGCCACATCACCATAGAAGATTATCCTTATAGAAGCATCAAGAAGATGCCCATTTTCCCATGTATGAAGGTCACCACACCGTAACTATAGTGCAGCCCGCGGAAACTCCGTAGACTAGATATGGTGCAGTCTGTGGAAATTAGGCATTTTCACACCCTGTGTATAGAGAAGCCTGCAAAAATTTTCTTCAATAGGATTTTTGTAGAGGAAAATACAACTTCTTGTCATAGGGAAAGTTCTTCTCCCTTCTTTCTTCAGGAATTCAAGCCACTGACCCCTCTGAAGGCAACATATATGTTTACATCATTAACGGTCATAAGGGTGACAAAAATAATGTGTAACATAGATCCCCCTGATAGTATGAAGTTAGAACATAGTGATAGCTGAATTAATTTGTCGAGTGTGTGTAGGGAACAAGGAACATGTCAGTCGAAAACCTACCAACAAACAAGGAAATACAATACAATAATATATATCATCACTAAGGTAGGCATTCCCATACTCAGAATACAAATGAATCAAAGAATAAATTTCGACATGTAAAGATCCTTGTCAAGTAAGACAGGTCATGGCCACCAAACATACACTGTGGATCCATGCCATTATGACTCAAATCTAAAAATAACCACCAAAGATACATTGTGGATCTAAGCAACATTACAAATTGAAAATACTCCAATGCAACCTGAATCTGTGAGAAAAGATTCAGGGTTTTCATCTCCACCACTCTATAGTATGAATCTAACCATGTGAATACATGTGCTGAAGTTAAACATGGTAGAAACCACTTGATTACCAGTCATTAATAAATATTGTCAACAAGTGTGAGGGAAATCACCATTAATGTCAATGACTCCCAATGTACTCTAGTACAATCCAACGAATGTGAATTAATGAGATGAATTTGAACACTCAGTGGAATCTCCCGATCAGGGGTCAATAATGAAAACCCACTGTCAAAAGCGAGGAAACCTACCATTGAGGCATGCAAGTTCCAATGTACCAATTAGTTTCTAAGTCTAATTCCTGGATAATGAGTTGAAGTCGATAGGAAAAGACTTGTCACAAGAGGGCCTTAATGTATCCCCCATTAATGACATGAAACGGGTAACAAGATTTGAAGTAGATCAGAGTAACAATTGATTTAGGACTGACTCAGGGATGGCTGATGCAATAGAAGGCTTAAATACTATAGAAATGGTCAACGCAATAGAAGGTTTTCCAGGTTGAACTTCTCTTTGAACATATTGACGACATGACAACTGTCTTGGAAACACTGACTCAACAACAGGGATCACAAACCAAAGGGTAATCTTATAAAGGAGTATGATCAAGATACAAGTGGATTTTCCAACCTATACACAAGGCAAGTGAAAGGGTGTCATGTTCAAGGGTGACTCTTCAATAGAATACATGCTTAGATACATTTCTTTCCCGATTTTTCACCCACCATTGCTGGTGAGTACCTCTTTATTTTTACACAAGCTTGAGGAGGATAACATATGATTGAACTATAAGATCATACTTCAGATGAGTCCTTCATAATATGTTTAATGAACCCTAGGAAGGAGTGGTTTGGTCCCATATGGGCCTTTCGATGTTTGTTTTACGAGTCCAAAGAAAGAAAAATCGAGGGTTTTCCATGTTTAGAGAGTCTAAAAAACACTTAAAGAGAAATCTCTCAGTTCCTTTTTCATAAAGTAGTATGATGACACCGAAAAATAGATAAACTATTGCTCAACATACATTTTCTTCAAATACTTTAACGAGCGTGAAAAGAACAAGGTCACTCGGTAATATTCTCATGTTTAGAGAGTCTAAAAAGAGCTTAAAGGGAACTCCAAGGGGTTCCTTTTTCGTATAACCTTTATGAGTCTAAAAAAGTGATGAAAGTATACTCGGTTACATTCTCATTGATTGACAAGCATGAGAAAGAAAAAAGACTAAGCTCGTGTTTGTTTTCATTTTTATGCAAGCGTAAAACAAAACAAAAATATGCTTGGGATAGATTTTATTTTTACACAAGATTAAAAACTAAACAAAACTATGCTTGAACCTGGTTTCATTTTTACACAAGCTTAAACTAGAGGAAACTATGCTTGAGGTAGGTGGTTTCATTTTTTACACAAGATTGAACCAAAAAAACATATGCTTGGAACTTGCCAACCTTACCAATGCATAACACAGGAATGGTCAGTACCTAGCCCCCAGCTTAAGAAACTAGCGGCTCAACTTCAGCATGAAGTCCAGAGGCTGGAAGAAAATTCCCCCCAAGCTTCATTTCATCCAACTGCAAAGGAGAATGAAATGAAGCTTCAAATACTAGACGAAGGACTTGACTCAAACAAAGAGGGGGAACAATTTGTTTCAATTTTTAACAAGCTTGACACAGAAACAAGAACCACACTCATAACCTATGTTTCATTTTTCTTATTCTTTGTGTAGGAAAATTGTCTTTATTGATTTTATGGTAGTCCAAGACCCCTAGGATTTCACTTTACTCCTTGGGTGGGATTATGTCTATGCCATGAAAGATATTGTTTCCACTCTTTTTCATGTGATATATTTCCCTCATGATGGAAGAATTGTGACTATTGATCAACTTTCATTCATTGGTCCTCACTGGATGACCTCCCTAAATGGTTCTTATATGCAGATGGTATTTCCCCTGCCACAAGTCAATTATGTGGCATTTTCTCCCATGCCTTCAACTGTTGATGAAGATAATCCTCTTACTGTAAGCTCAGTCTCTTATGACTTAGATCCGGTAGTTGACATGGTGATCTCTTCAATAGGTTTTTTAGAGCTTGATCTCTTTATCCCTGTCGCGACCCTTGACATGGTATCCTTCCAGAGTGTGTCTCTTTCTGATCCAGGTGGATATCGGTGGCCACCCACCTTCTCCAATTTGCCCAAAACATGTTTCTGGCAATTTTGGTAATTTACTATTTTTAGCAGTTTTTTCAGGTCCTGAACTTCCGAGGCCATTTTGAGGCCCTAAACGATGTTTTTTTGGGTATTTTGCTTTCGCAAAATAGCATCTAATGATGCTATTTTGTCTCAATCGTTGTATGCCTCAGATAGATCTTTCCAACGAGCTATCATACGCCTAAAATGGAGATCGTATGCAAAAGTTACGACCCCGGGAAGTTGATGCACCAACTTACCCAAACGGGGCCCACATGACTTTTGGCGCTTCATCTCCTAGGGTTAGGTTTTTGGATGTCTAGGATTTTTGGCATTCCCATTTATTGTAAAAGAGCCTTAAGAGCCTCATTGTAATCATCTTCTTGGGAATGCGAGTAGCCATCACATCTCTTCTCAAAGATAAGCTGCTACCATTCTAGCGAGTCTTTCACTCTGTATTTTACAGTCTCTGTACATTTCTTTCATTAATAGAAATCGTGTATTACTGTATATCTGTGTTTATGGTTGCATGTCTGATACATTTCTGTTATATTATTGAATATCTGCAATATCTCTGTGCATTTCTTTATTATATCTCCGATCTCATTTCATGCCGAAAATAATCCAGATCACTTTCATCCAGAGAAGATATCTTGAAATCCATGACCGAGTTTTCTCCCTTGACATGGTGTCCTTCCAGAGCATTTTCCTCTTGGAATCCATGATCAAGAGGAGATTCATTGAGCATGGTTTTCTAATTTCAATCTCATTAAAAATGAAACCATCCTTGAGCATGGTTTTCTAATTTCAAACTCATTAAAAAATGAAACCAACCTTGAGCATGGTTTTTTGATTTCAAGCTCATTAAAAAATGAAACCATCTTTGAGCATGGTTTTTTGATTTCAAGCTCATTAAAAAATGAAACCAACTTTGAGCATTCTTTTCTGATTTCAAGCTCATTAAAAAATGAAACCATCTTTGAGCACGCTTTTCTGATTTCAAGCTCATTAAAAAATGAAACCAGCTTTGAGCATGGTTTTTTTTATTTCAAGCTCATTAAAAAATGAAACCAGCTTTGAGCATGGTTTTCTGATTTCAAGCTCATTAAAAAATGAAACCAGCTTTGAGCGTTCTTTTCTGATTTCAATCTCATTAAAAAATGAAACCATCTTTGAGCACGCTTTTCTGATTTCAAGCTCATTAAAAAATGAAACCAGCTTTGAGCATGGTTTTCTGATTTCAAGCTCGTCAAAAAATTAAACTAGTAATGAGGATAATTTTTTTGTCTCTGTGGCAACCTCGTTAAAAAATGAAATAGAGGTTACAAGAATGGTTCTTGTTTCTGTGTCAAGCTCGTTAAAAAATGAAAAAGATTGTTCCCCCTCTCTGTTTGAGTCAAGTCCTTCATCTAGTATTTGAATCTTCATTTCATTCTCCTTTGCAATTGGATGAAATGAATCTTGGGGGGCATTTGCTTCCAGCCTTTAGACTTCATGTTGAAGTTGAGCCACTAGTTTCTTAAGCTGGGGGCTAGGTACCGACCATCCCTGTGTTATGGATTGGGAAGGATGGGAAGTTCCAAGCATAGTTTTCTATGGTTCAAGCTTGTGTAAAAAATGAAACCACCTACCTCAAGCATAGTTTCCTCTGGTTCAAGCTTGTGTAAAAACAAAACTAAGAAGATTCTATGGTGAGGTGGCCTCCGAACGGTTTGGATCTTAATCTCTTTCATGATTTAGTGGGATCATCCTAACCTCCTCACCTTATCCTCTTCAGCTTATAAAAGCATTGAGAAGACACCCATTTTTCCCACGTACGAAGGTCGTTGCTCCCTAACTATAGTGCAGCCTGCAGAAACTTTGCAGCCTAGCTATGGTGCAGCCTGCAGAAATAAGGCATTTCCGCACCCTGTGAATAAAGCAACCTGCGCAAATCTTCTTTAATAGTGTTTTTATAGAGGAAAATACAACTTCTTCTCTCAAGGAAAGTTCTTCTCCCTTCTTTCTTCAGGAATTCAGGCCACTGACCCCTCTAAAGGAAACATATAGGTTTACATCATTAACGTTCATAAGGGTGGCGAAAATAATGTAAAGAGGATTCGCGTTTTCGCCTGATCAACACTTAAGATATTCGGATCTGACGTGTCCATGATGTTGGTCCTGAGTCTACACTTAAGGCTATAAAGTGTAGAGTCTAAGCATCTGAAAAGAGTAAAAGAAAAGGGGGGAGACAACTTCAGGGGATGAGGCTATAGCCGATCTCTGAGTTGTCTTTGCCTAACTTCCAAATATTCTTGAATACTGATATCCTATTCGATGGTGGACCATGAATGTTCGAGCTCTGTCCAAGTGATGGAAGTCTTAAGTATGGTATCGAAAAGATTCAAAGTGATGTTGGTTTGACCCGATGGGCCAGGTTCGATGTTGGGTTTCCTTACGACGAGTACAGTCATGGGAAGAATAGAGCGTTTAAAGGAGGGTTGATGCTTTAAAATACTTATTTCAATTTTAGATTATACGAGGAAAATTTAGTGAAGCCAAATGAAGGGTTTAACGAAATCAAAGGCCGTTTTCCCTAACTGAGTTAAAATCTTAAGACCGAGTAAGAAAACATAGAGCTGTCAACAATGTGGGGTAGAAATTTCAGAAGAATCCCACGCCGTGGCAGAAGAAGAAAGGAAAGGAATACTTTGATGACATCATATAATATAGAGATCCAAGTAATTCACAGGTATTGTACCTTGTAGTAGCCGATAAAGAGTAAAAACTGTAAATAACTAGACAACTAGAGACTCATCACCATAGTAGAAGTTATACTAAATTGCAGCTAAAACATTCATCAAAGACGTATATGTAAAAAATGACATGGAGCATGAAATAACAGAGGAAAACACATAGCTCAATCTTGACAGAATATGGAGTCTTCAATTCACTTTTTATTAATCTTGGCTCAATAGAACTTTCTCTATTACAATCTATCACCAAACAAAAGCCTGGTGTCTCTTCCTCGATGCCTATTTAAACAAAAATTCTCAACATTTAGAATTTTCATCATTCTAGAAACTTGTTAGTTACAAATAAAGAAAATGGAGTGTTTCATATCCTTATCTTTGTCTTCCCTCGTAAGGGCAGAGAACCTTCTTTCTCTGCTCTTTTGGCTCCAGAAATAGAATGGGTTGACAACTGTCATTATTTAGCACTAGAAACTTGCCCTTTCGCCTGCTTGATGCAAATGCCACACCTTTCCACCAACTGGGCTATTAACCTGGAAGGCTCTATTTGGTTGTTTACCTCAAAGGTGTAACATCTTTTTGCCAATTGCGACAACCTTTTCCCTACTTGTCGGTCTTCTGCGATGAAGGAGCATAATTGTAAACTTGGATGTACTAGCCATTTGTCCACTTGGGCCATATCAACTTGGCTTATCTGGGATATCTCCACTTGTTCCTTCTCCATATTTTCTTTGATGTCCAACAAGTGTTTAGCTATATTGATTTTTCCCAGTGTCCCAGCACTGCCTTCCTTGTCAAGGTCTACCAAATCTTTACTTATCAAGGTGAATGTTTTCTCACAAGAATTCATCACTTCATTAGCTTTCCCCTGCTTTCTGATATATTCTGCTCCCAGACCTTCAACAAGATATTTCCTCTAGTTTGTTTTGTGATGGATAATTTGGAGTTGTCAACCATCTCTATCTTTGTTGTAGCTATAATAGCATCTTGGAAAGCGACCCGAGCTGCCCCGTCTTCTCTTTCTCTCAAAGAAATATTTTCTAACACTTGATCTATCGTCTGAAAATGGTTTTCAATGGTTCCTACTTTTACAAGTAGGTTTTGTTGAGCCGTTAATACCTTATGTCAGATTTCAGTGGCCTGGGATCTGAACATTTTTATGTCTAAAACCTAATTCTCGGCCACATCCAATTTTGATTGTAACTCCATAATTTGTTGCCCCTATTGGTTTGCATGTGTTTGGATAATTTGCGCCGACTGGCACACCTGCTCGAGGTCAGATTTGATCTTCTTGATCTCCTGCAGATCGACTATTCAGGCTTGCTCAAGGATTTTTCTCACCTTGTCCCCGACATTCTCTTTAGCAGTAGCCACTTTAGCTTCTAACTTGTTGATCAAGAGGTTCTTTCGTTTCAACTGGGCCTTCAGAGTTCCACCTGAGTGTTGATTTGTTGTAGCATAATCCCCTAGTGTTCTTGCTATCTCATCTATGAACTATTCCTCTTTCGCGGCCTTTCCATCTATCATGATTTTAAATTTTTTAGCCATTATGCCCTCCATTTGATATAATCCTTGCCTCACCACAGCCTTCCTTTTTTTTATCAAAGAAAAATCCATTAGGAGGCAACTCCTCTACGGAAATGGGTGTCAGTTCTTCATTGAAGATTCACCCCGCATTGGGATCCCCCTTTGTGAACTGTAAGGGTGTGATATTGGTGATCGGACTGTCGATTTCCTTGGATGGTTGTTTTAGGGTATCATCTATGGCCGACTTTTTTAACATGAGAGGTAATGATTTGCCTGACCCCTTTGAGGGCGTCTCTGTTTGACCTTGAGCTTGCTTACCCGGCGTACCCTTTTCAGGGTTTCCTTCCTGTTGGTAGGGGATTTTGGCTCCTCTCTCTAAGGTTTCGGCCTCCCCTGTTTTCTCTTGGTTCTTCTTCTCATTAGGACTTCAGTCCTTTGAACCTTTGACCCTCATCTGCTATGTGACCGAAAGATTTGGGGTTTCACCTTGTAAAATATGAGGGAGATAGCTCCGTCAGTGCTCCTGGAATTTAAATAAACCGGCCTTATCTCTGGGTGCCAGGGATTGAATCTAACTCGGGAATTCTGAGTAGGACCTTGCACCCTAGAATATTTCATCCTCAGGGGAATCCTCATGTTCATATCTCTTCAGGCCACAACTTGCCAGGTGATTGCTCACAACCTTACTAGGGTCGTGCTTCTTGAACTCAATATCCACTAGCTTCATTTCTTCTAAAACCATATCCTCGGCTTTGGCATGGCCAAAATATAACAAGGAATATGAGCCAATATGAATGGGGAAGGGCGGCCATACCTTCATTGATACTGCTTTGAGCTCTTTTCTTATTCCACCAAGCACAGTCTGCATGGCGATCTCGTGACACAATAACTTATCTAGCAAAAATAGCGGTAGAGCATATGGGGGGACAGAGGTGCTGAAAACCATGATATATAAAAATTCCACCTCTATATACCAATCTACCATACTACTCAGGTTGGTCGCGACGCTATCTGAAATCCTGGGCGGCAGATGGATGGAGATGGCGACGTGCAATGGCACCATTACCCAGTTGAATATTTCGTAAATGAATTCTTTTGCATTATCCTCCAAAAGCTTCAAGTGGTAGACATGAATAGGCTCTATATTAGATGGAGCCCAGATCCAATTCATTAATGGGAAGGGTTTCATGAAACAGATGGCATCCATGATGTAGGTAGACATAAAGAACAAAGTCTCTTTCTTACTTTCCCTCTGCGCTCAATATTCGGTAATTCGACTGGTTAGATTGTCAGACAACAGTTTGGCCCAGTCGAAGGAGAAGCCCTTGAAAACTATATGAATGAGCGGTACCCATGGGAGGAAAAAATGGGTAGTGTCCTCGCTCCCATACAACCTGCAGGATATCATTGCTATGTACTTGAATTGTGCCTCCAAGGAGGAGATTGAATAGATCCCGTTAGTGTCGGCCCTGAATTTCGCGGGGTGTGAGACCTAATCTTTGATCAGATCTGACAAATTTATTGCATACTACTCGCACTCCTTCTTCTTGAAACCTTCTGAAAATTCATCATTGTGAGTGAGGCTCAGTGTGGGTGAAAATTTATACATTGCCCGCAAATGTTTTGGCCTGAAAGTCCCAATCATTACCTTCTGTTCGCTGATAATCGTTCTAATTGGGATATCCACATGGTCTAGTGACCACCTGATCATATCACAATAGGGAAGAAGTTGGGGCCTTGTCTCTATTTTTTTCATCTCTTCTTGAGCGATGATTTTTTATTTGGTTGATAAGTCATTGTTCTCGTTGTTGCTAGAATCATCCGAACAACTTACAGACTCAGATTGCAGAATGTTGGAAACTTATGACTAGGTCTTTATAGCATTAATACTCCATGGCGAGGTATCAGAAACTACGTCTAAACCCTGACCTGAACTCTCGATAGCTGCCTTGGATGTTTTTCGTGGATCCATGATAGAGAAACCTGCAACTGGACCTCCTGTCGAAAAAATTGAAAAGAACAAAGCAACGGTTATCCTGGTGAAATGGTTCTGCGCGCAAATAGAAATTAAAAATGAAATAATGAAGGAAAATTTTTCTATCTTGGTCATTTAAACCCATGGGTGTCCTTGCCAACAGAACAGTCAAATCACTTAATAGAAATATTTAGAAGTAAAACGAGATCGTACTATATGTCACCTTACTGCAAATTCAAATAAATGTCATAAATGCTTGACGAGTCGTAACATTGAAAAACGTAGGATCATTTAAGAATTCATCCGTAAACCGCGTGTGTTAAAGTTCGCTTAAGGCGCTAATTAATCTATTTTAGATATTTCAGATTGGTGCACTTAGTTTCTAATCCTCTTTTCGATGCTTGCCACATTGGGTGTTTTTGCTCCTAGTCACTGAGCCTTAAAAACCCGAAATTGCGATGGCACGAGCTAATATATTAGAAGTGATTTAACTTAAGTCTTTTAATTATCCATGATTAATTAAAGAAAGTCATGACTTCGTGGATCGAGGTTACGAAGGTGCGGCCCTTTGAGGAGGCAATCGTCGAGTCGTAAAATCACGATAGTAACTAACCAGGGTTTAAAGTGACTTGTTTCTTGATACTAATCTGGGTAAATTTAACACAACTTCGTGACTTCGCAAGTCAGGGGCTTGAGAAACATTCAACGCGTAACCCCCTAAGAGCGAGGGTACGAGGTACTAAGAGATGATAAGCCCCGCTCAGTATTTTAGTAAAGGTGATTATACTTAAGGAGGTTTTCGCCACTTCACACATCGGAATACTGCGACTTTAGGGGGAAGATACATGAAACAAATGAATTCCTAAAAACCAACCTTTTTCGGCTTTAGTATAACACTTCATGCATTTATAGAAAGCCAGCTCCAACATAGGCTCCAACTAGGGATCTCGCCTCCTTGAAGGATGATAAGAATAGTAGATTGAGTGCCTGTATGGGTAAATGGAGTCATCAGTTTGCTTCTGAGAAACTGGTTGGGAAAGAGGATACAGAGAGAACCTTGAGGTTCCAAAATTAATTATAGAAATATTTCAAACCCAAAATGCTTTCTAAGCTCAACAACAGTCCACGGTAGCTTTCCCTTCCTTGAAACTGAAATCGAGTATGCTCGAGATGGTCCAAACAAATCTTAGGAAATTCAACAAGTCCTGTTGGTTTTGGCTTGCATCAATGAAGTAAAATCCTGCTTTTAATCAGGGGGTCCCGCAATAAACTTGAGATGTAGATCCTGTTTTGAGAAAGTTGATTACTAGAGCATATTATGATGTATGTATGGCAACCTTACATATATCTTAGACATTGCTTCACTGCTAGTGAGCCTGTTCAGTACCCCGGTGAAGTTATCTAGTCCCCTTTATTGAATTTCCTTTCACCACTTCAAAGGGTCATTATGAATTTAAATGCTGAGATGAGGGAAATCATTTTATGAATTTCCTTTCATCATCTCTTTGGAATAGATGGGGGCAATCAATTATGAATTTCCTTTCACCATCTGTCTTATTTTTTATTTTTGGAAAATGAAGTGGGGGCAATCAATTTGTATAAATAATACCAGGGGTGATATCTATGTAAAATTCGCAATAGAGGCCTATCAACTTGCTTTGAGTGCTCTGGATCAAATTTCTCTTAACCTTCGCAACGCCCTAGTCCGTGGTAAAAAAGGGGATAATTCATTTCCAGGGGTCTTCTTTAGAGCAAGACTTAACCATTTGAAAATTGTTAAAAGACTTAAGAGATTTAGGATCCGCCTATGCATGGCCTTGTTCAGCAGGGGACCAAGAAGCTATGAAGACTAGCTCACTTCTGGAGACGTTCGCCAGTTTCCTAAATGGAAGCGGAATATATTTTCCTCTGTGGATGGTATGGGAAGGTGATAGAGATTAAGGATAAAGGACCAAGGGTGAAAAAGGGAAAGAGAGAAGGTTATGGGACCCAAAAAATAGATGTTATCATGCAATCCTAACTCAGGTGAATACATCATACTTGTGAGACCAATATTGCGTTTAATTGATATTCGTTTGAAAACCCAGATACTTCGGAAATTCATCCCTTTTCCTTACCACTTCATTTTCTTCTTGAAAAAATATTCTTTTTCACCTGTTTCAGGTGGGTCAATTTAGGCCAATAATATCCTGCCCTCAGAATTTTATAAGTTGTTTCCCTCCATGCATGATGCCCTCCACATACTCCTTCATGGAATTCATTTATGAGCCCCTTTGTTTCTGATTCTACCAAAAACACCAGTAGGAAACCTAAGGGGTCCTTCCAATACAGTTGACTTTCGGATATGTAGTACTTCACCGCATGTAGCTTCAGTGTCCTAGCCTTAGCTGGAGACAGATCGCTAGGGCATTTCAAGGTCAGTAGGTAGGACACTATATATTTATACCAATCTAATAAGGCAAACTTCTATTCGATTATGGAGATAGCTATTTGGTCATCGGGCTCATTTACGTCCCCCTGTCCCTCATATCCTTGCAGTTTATTTATTCCGAGCGCTATGAAATTTGATTCCACCAAGAGCTTAGCCAGACCTTGTCCCTTTACTAGTTTCGTCGGTTTTACCTCTAGGTCAAACTCTTGAATTTTAGCGACCCACCGACCCCTCTTTCCATCACTGTCAAGCTTGACCAATATATCCTTCATAGAACTGGTGGGAACGTATGCGATTACCTTGGAGTGTAGCACGTAAGTTCTAAAAGCCTTCAAAGCCTTAACCATAGCATACACTTGTTTCTGCATTATATCATATCTTAGTTAAACATCTCTAATACTTTTACTAAAAAAGGCTATTGGTTGATCGAAACCCTCTTCATTCTTCTGGAGGAGTACTTCCACCAATGTGTGTTCGGATGCGAACGAGAAAATCAGGAAATATTTTAGGTAATCAGGGCTTGCTAATACGGGCACTTCGCTGATAACTTTTTGGATGCATGCAAATGACACTTTAGCTTCTGCCATCCATTTCACTTCGTTGTTCTTCTTGAGAATATATGTGATCAATTTCACGATTTCAGTAAAGTTTGGGATAAATCTTCTCAAAAAAATTATCTTTCCTAAAAATGACTGAATTTCTTTTATATTCCTAGGAATGTTTATGGTGTCTATAGCTTCCACCCTTTTAGGGTCAATTTTAATTCTGTCCTGAGACACAATGTGGCCCAAGAGTTTACCTTCCTGCATCGTGAAGTGAGACTTCTTGGGGTTTAAAGACAAACCAAATTTTTGGAATTTTTCAAACGTTTGCTTCAGGTGTAGCAGATGGTCTTCTTCGGATTTGGAGAAGACAGTCCATAGTGCACTGGAAGGTAGCACCTACGTTCATCAGACCAAAAGGTATTTTTTCATACATAAATGTGCCCCAAGGGGTGGTCAAAGATGTTTTTTATTTATTATGCTTGTTGACGACAATTTGATTATAACCGGAAAACCCATCGATCATCGACATCCTATTTGCCCCGACTAATTTTTCCAAAACATGATCCATTTTGGGTAGAGGATAGTTATCTTTGAGAGAGGACTTGTTTAGATTTCTAAAGTCTACGCACAGCTTGATCTCCCCATTTTTCTTCCTAACCAGGACTAAGTTCACCACCCAGTCAGAGTACCTGAGAGGTACAATTATTTTTTCATCTAACATTTGTTTCACTTCTCTTTCAACCACAGGTAGTAAAATGGGGTTGATTTGTTTGAGCTTCTGTCGGAAGGGTTTGATACCAGGTTTCAAAGGTATTTTGTGCTCGATCATAGAGGTGTCGTAGGTTCTGAGCTCATCATAAGACCATGCAAAGACATCTTTATACTTCCCGAGTAAGTCCTTATACTTGCTTTTTATCTCAGGAGGAAGATACTTTGATAACTTCACTATCCTAGGCTCTTTGGTGGTTCCCACGTCATAGTCTTCAACCTCCTCTGGTTGGGGCTGGAAGGTGGACTTCAGAGGCATGTCGTTTTGATCAAACAACCTTTCTAGGGGTATCAGGTCCCTAGGGATCTGATTACTTTTTAACACTAGTAGGCGATGATTTGCAATTTTTTCTCGGAACTCTTGGGGTTCCTCCCCTCCCTGCATAATCCAAGTATGATCGTTTTGTTTTTCTTGGTCAATGTGGGTTTGAGAGAAATCATCCACCATTTCTAGGAACTTTCTGATCTATTCCTCATCTTTGAAAACCTACCATTGTCGTATGTTGTTTGGTATGAATGGTCTCTATCTTACCTCTATGTGGTATTTTAATTTGAAAGCAGTAGGGGGTGCGAAAGTCGAAGCTTCTTTGGCTAGTGAATTGGCCTGTTCGTTTTCGGCTCATGGGATGAAATGGACCTTTACCGATGACAAGAAATTTTCCATTAGATCACAGGTGCAATTTCTATAGGACCTCAATCTCGGGTGCTTGGCCTGGTACTACCGATTTACCTGTTTCACAATCAGTTCAGCGTCTCCATAGACCTCTAAATTCTTTATGTTTAGCTTCTTGGCAGCTTCCAGATCCAAGACTAGAGATTCATATTCGCAAATGTTGTTTGTGCAGTCTTCGTCCCACTATAACCTGTAAGGGAAGGGAACGGCGAATTCATTTTCAGTGCTACGAAAAAGACTCTTGCACCTGCTCCTTCACACGAAAAATCTCCATTAAAGAACATTTTCCAAGTTCTAGTGTTGTGCATATTTTTAGATGTCTTTTCGGTTCCGATTTCATCGATGTCACTTTATTCTGCACAATTTTCTTCAGTATCATCAAAGGACAAAATACAATTTCCCAGGTCTTGATTGGCGATGTAAATAGGGTAATTGTTAGGATTCTGTGGATCACTTACCGTATATGCCAACTGTGTTTCCCTGTATAACCGTGTGAACTGTCCGCCAAAAGTAGGTATTGTGGCGTAGGTCATATCTAGTTGGAGGGATCCCCCGAGCTTGGCTCCCCAAGATCTAGACAATAGTAAACCATACTTCCAGGGTATATCGACAACAACTACATCCATTATGACATTTTTACCGGAATCTGGGCAAGGGTGACTACTAAATCTTTGATCATGCCCATGCACTTAACTCTCCTTGAATCGAACGAGTAAAGATCTAGTCTGGTGATTTCAAGGCCTAGTATTTCCATAATAGATTTGGGCATTACGTTATGAGAGGCCCCAGAGTCCAACATGAAATTATTCAACAATCGATCGTGCACTTTTAGGTAATATAGAAGGGGGTGACGGTATCTCTGGCACCTTCAAAATGTGGAACAAAAGTGATATTAGGATTGTCATCTTCCATATTTATTACGTCGGACTGACTCTCCAGATCTGAAAAATTTATCATCTTGGTTATTTATTTTCGGTACATAGGATTCTTCGCCAACTCAACCAAAGGTATTGGTATCTTGATCTTTTTTATCTCAATTTCTAGGCATAAAACTCCCACAATTTTATTTGTTTCCTTGGATGAAACAACGGACTCTCCCTTATCCATTTTATTTAGTAGCACTGTTTTATTCTCAACGTTTCTGGTTTCGGATGTTCGCGTTTCAGCTACCTTAGTTCTTCTTGCTTAGGTTTCGGCCCCTTTTACGTCGGTATTCTGCTAGTCTACCCCTACGTCATTTCGTATCTCGGTCTCTTTCTGGGTGGGCTCGTATATTTTTCCCCTAGGAAAAATTTTCTTGGGTTGCGTAGCCAACGCAGGTTTGTTTCTGGGCCTCAAAATGTATCTGTGTTGTAGGTCAGCCATTATGGTGTCAGCCATTATTTGATGGGTGGGATCTTCAACACCGTTTAGGTTATTGTTTTCAACCGATGATTGTTCAGTGTTCAAAGACTTGTCATAATCTTCCTTCGTCAAGTGAGGTTGTATACCGTCGTCGCCTAAGTTGTTTACGTATTCCTCCAAGTCTTCGAACTCTTGCATATCATTTTCCCCAATAAAATTTTCATTTTTTAGCGATGCTTGGATCTTTTGATCTTCATTTTTAATTTGTCTTCGTTGAAGCTGAGGATTGGGATTTCTCCTGAATCCTCTTTTAACGAATTGATCAGCTTTCAATTGGTCTAGCTCCATTCTTGAGATTGTTTTTGATACTTCTTTGATTATCCTTTTCATTTCATCCATCTTGTCATATGAGGATCTTCTGGATCCCGAGGGCCCTGCTTATTCTCTAATACATCTAGTTTCCCTGTTTCCCATCTCTCTTTTCGTTTTCAATTTACCCGAGGCCATCATGTTTGACTCAATTTCCACAGCGTCATATTTCATTCAAGTTAGGTTGACCCCTCTCCTTTCTCTTTATAGTAGAGAAAAATCAAGTTCAAAAGATCCTACGAAAGTTACTTTGGCTATGGGCTGGGACGGTTTAACTTCAACAGGGATCTTATTGTATAACTTGTTAAACCTTTGGATAAATTCCATACCAGTTTCAGATCCCTTTTTCTTTAAAGACCCGAACTCAGTCAAATAGTATAAATGATCCTTTATTTCACCCCATTGTTTAAGAAAGAGGTCTTCTAGTGCATCGTAGGATATGATTGAACCTAGGTGCAGGCTTCGAAACCAAGTTCTTACCTATCCCTCAAAGGTTTGGACAAACAATCGGGAATACACGTCCTCATGCTCGAGCCCTAGAATATCAGCAAATTGATCAAAAAAGTTGATATGATCAGCTGCAGTTAGATCCCCTTCTCCTATGAACTTGGGTAGGTTTTTCATATAGTTCTCAGGTAGATCGTGGAGAGGTACCGAAAGGACCAGGGGGGTGTATCTAGCGGCTACCTTGGTAAAAATGCTGGGAGGTAGCTGTTGGCCTTGGCCTCCTATTCCCCCTGCTCCTCCTCTGGCGGCGGCCATGGATAACCTAGGAGAGGAAATCGATGTGTTATTAAGAGGGTTGGAGAATATGTATAGTGACTCTCTAGCTTCCCTAGGGTGGAAAGGGGAAAAATCGAGAAACGTTTTACTAGGGGAGGTGGAAGAAGAAAAAGGAGAAGAAGGTATTTGTGGACTCAACTCCTCTGACTTGTAGGATATGTAAATGGGAGAACCCACTGGTGTCAAGTCTATGTATGTGGAAACTTCTTTAAGGCCTTGAGTGATGGAGGGGTTTAGAGTCAATGGGATATCGATAGGGATGAGCTTCAAGGTAGGAGTGTCGCCCCTTGTAGAGTGAGAGGCCGTCGGAGAGGTCTCGGTTTTGATCTTGGGTAGGAGCTGCTCAGACTTAAGGGTTTCAGCTTCCACGAAACTATCTGATATTTTCCTGAGAGGAATTTATCGTGAGGGGGATGGTTCGAGAAAGGTCTTATCTTTAGACTAATTGGACTTGGGTTGATAGGCAACCACGTTTTGTTTAAAAAGACCCCTTGGTCTTAGTATTTTTTTAGGGTCCAAAACTGGCATTGCCTATTTGGCATCTGGGTTTTGTCTGGTGTTCTTCCGAAAGGATGCCAGCTTACTTAAGAGTGGATTCTCCAAGTGAATGATGAAGGTTTATCCTTAACAATGTGTTCGCTCTTTGTTCACTATCAAAAAATGAAACTTGGAAATGTCGTTTTCTCAGGGGAATGTGACTGCGATTCTCCATCCCCAATAGCGGCGCCAGAAAGATGGTCCTGAGTCTATACTTAAGACTATAAAGTGTAGAGTCTAAGCATCTGAAAAGAGTAAAATAAAAGAGGGGAGACAACTTTGGGGGATGAGACTATATCGGATCTCTGAGTTGTCTTTTCCTAACTTCCAAATATTCTTGAATACTGATATCCCGTTCGATGGTGGACCATGAACGTTCGAGCTCTGTCCGGGTGATGGCAGTCTTAAGTATGGTATCGAAAAGATTCAAAGCGATGTTGGTTTGACCCGATGAGCTGAGTTCAATGTTGGGTTGCCTTATGACAAGTACACTCATGGGGAGAACAAAGCTTTTAAAAGAGGTTTGATGCTTTAAAATGCTTATTTCAATTTGAGATTATACAAGGAAAATTCAGTGAAGCCAAAAGAAGGGTTTAACGAAATCGAAGGACGTGTTTCATAACTGAGATAAAATCTTGAGACAGAGTAAGAAAACATAGAGATGTCAACAATGTGGGGTGGAAATTTCAGAAGAATCCCACGTTGTGGCAGAAGAATAAAGGAAAGGAATACTTTGATGAAAGCATATAATATAGAGATCCAAGTAATTCACAGGTCTTGTACCTGCTAGTAGCCAATATAGAGGAAAAACTATAAATAACTAGACAACTAGAAAATGATCACCACAATAGAAGTTTTACTAAATTGCAGCTAAAACATTCATCAAAGACGTATATGTAAAAAATGACATGAAACATGAAATAACAGAGGAAAACACATAACTCAATCTTGGTGGAATATGGAGTCTTCAATTCACTTTGTATTAATCCTGGCTCAAAAGAACTTTCTCTATTACAATCTATCACCAAAAAAAAGCCTAGTGTCTCTTCCTTGATGCCTATTTAAACAAAAATTCTGAACATTTAGAATTTTCATTGTTCTGGAAACTTGTCAGTTACAAATAAAGAAAATGGAGCGTTTCATATCATTATCTTTGTCTTCCCTCGTAACGGTAGAGCACCTTCTTTCTCTACTCTTCTGGCTCGAGAAATAGAATGGGTTGACAACTATCATTATTTAGCGCTAGAAACCTGCCCCTTCGCCTACTCGATGGAAATGACACACCTTTCCACCAACTAGGCTATTAACCTGGAAGGCTCTATTTGGTTGCTTGCCTCAAATGTGTAACAACGTTTTGCCAATTTCACAACCTTTTCCCTACTTGTCGGTCTTCCGCGATGATGGAGTATAATTGTAAACTTGGTTGTACTAGCCATTTGTCCACTTGGGACATATCGACCTGGCTTATCTGGGATATCTCCACTTGTTCCTTCTCCATGTTTTCTTTGATGTCCAATAGGTGTTTAGCTATATTGATTTTTCCCAGCGTCCCAACACTACTTTCCTTTTCAAGGTCTACCAAACCTTTACTTATCAAGGAAAACGTTTCCTCACAAGAATTCATCACTTCATTAGCTTTCCCCCTGCTTTCTGATATATACTGCTCACAGGCCTTCAGCAAGATATTTCCTCTAGTTTGTTCTGTGATGGATAATTTGGAGTTGTCGACCATCTCTATCTTCGTTGTAGCTATAACAACGTCTTGGAAAGCAACTTGAGATGCCCCAACTTCTCTTTCTCAAAAAAGAAATATTTTCTAACACTTTATCTATCGTCTATAAATGGTTTTGAATGGTTCCTACTTTTACAAGTAGGTTTTGTTGAGCCGTTAATACCTTATGTCGGATTTCGGTGGCCTGGGATCTGAACATTTTTATGTCTAAAACATGATTCTCGGCCACATCCAATTTCAATTGTAACTCCAAAATTTGTTGCCCCTACTGGATTACCTGTGTTTGGCTAATTTGCGCCGACTGGTGCACCTTCTTGAGGTCGGAACTGAGCTTCTCGGTCTCTTGCAGATCGGCTATTTGGGCTTGCTCAAGGATTTTTCTCAACTCGTCCCTGACATTTGCTTCAATAGTATCCACTTTAGCTTCTAACTTGCTGATCAAGAGGTTCTTTCATTTCAACTGGGCCTTCAGAGTTCCAACTAAGTACTGATTTGTTGTAGCATAAGCCCCTAGTGTTCTTGCTATGTCGTCTGCGAACTCTTCCTCTTTCACAACCTTTCCATATGTCATGATTTTAAATGTTTTATCCATTACACCCTCCCTTTGATATAATCCTTGCCTCACCATAGACTTCCTTTTTTTATCAAAGAAAAAATTGTTAGGAGGCAGATCCTCTGCGGAAATGGGTGTTAGTTCTTCATTGAAGATCCACCCTGCATCGGGATTCCCCCTTTGTGAACTATAAGGGTGTGATAATGGTGATCATATTATCGATTTCCTTGGATGGTTGTTTTTGGGTAGCATCTGTGGCTGGCTTGTTTGACATGAGTGGTAATGAGTCACCCAACCCCTTCGAGGGCATCTCTGTTTGACCTTGGGCCTGCTTACCCGATGTACCCTTTTCAGGGTTTCCTTCCTGTTGGTAGGGGATTTTGGCTCCTCACTCTGAGGTTCCAGCCTCCCCTGTTTTCTCTTGGTTATTCTCCTCATTAGGACTCGAGTCCTTTGAACCTTTGACCCCTGTCTACTGTGTAACTGGAATCTTTGGGGTTTCACCTTGTAAAATCTAAGGGAGACAACTCCGTCGGTGCTCCTGGAATTTAAAGAAATCAGCCTTATCTCTGGGTGGCAAGGCTTGAATCTGACTTAGGACTTCTGAGTAGGACCTCACACCCCAGAATATTTCATCATGAGGGGAATCCTCATGTTCATATCTCTTCAGGCCACAACTCACCAGGTGATTGCTCACAATCTTACTAGGGTCGTGCTTCTTGAACTCAATATCCCCCAGCTTCATTTATTATAAAACCATAGCCTCAGCTGTGTCATGGCCAAACTCTAACAAGGAATATGTGCCAATATGAATGGGGAAGGGTGGTCATACCTTCTTTGATACTCCTTTGAGCTCTTTTCTTATTCCGTTGAGCACAGTCTACTTGGCGATCTCGCGATACAATATCTTATCTGGAAAAAATACCGGTATAGCATATGGGGGGATAGAGGTGTCGAAAACCCTGATATATGAAAATTCTGCCTCTATATACCACTCTTCCATACTACTCAGGTTGGTCGCGAAGCTATCCGAAATCCTAGGTTGCAGTTGGCCAAAGCTAGCAACGTGTAATGGCACCATTACCCAGTTGAAGATTTTGTAAATGAATTCTTTGGCATTATCCTCTCAAAGCTTCGAGTGGTAGACATGAATAGGCTCTATATTAGATGGATTCCAGCTCTAGTTCATTAATGGGAAGGGTGTCATGAAGAAGATGGCATCCATTGTGCAAGCAAACATAAAGAATGAAGTTGCTTTCTTACTTTCCCTTTGCACTAGATATTCGGTAATTCGATTGGTCAGACTGTAAGACAACAATTTGGACCAGTCGAAGGAGAACCCCTTGGCAACTTTATGAATGAGCGGTACCCATGGGAGGAAAAAATGGGTAGTGTCCTCCCTCCCATACAACCAACAGGCCATCATTGTTATGTACTTGAATTGTGTCTCCAGGGAGGATATTGAATAGATCCCGTTAGTGTCGACCCTGAATTTCGTGGCATGTGAGACCCAATATTTGATCAGATCGAACAAACCTCTTGCATACTTCTCACACTCCTTCTTCTTGAAACCTTCTAGAAATTCAACATTGTGAGTGAGGCTCGGTGTGGGTGACAATTTATACATTGCCCACAAATGTTCTGGCCTAAAAGTCCCAATCATTACCTTTTGTTCACTGATAATTGTTCTGGTTGGGATATCCACATGGTCCAGTGCCCACCTAATCATATCACAATAGGGAAGAATCTGGGGCCTTGACGCTATTTTTTTCATCTCTTCTTGAGCGATGATTTGGTATTTCGTTGATAAGTCATCATTCTCGTTGTCGCTAGAATCATCCAAACAACTTACAGACTCAGATTGCAGAATGTTGGAAACGTATCACCAGGTCTTGAAAAAATTAATACTCCACGACGAGGTATCAGAAACCACATCTAAACCCTGACCTAAACTCTCGACAACTACCTTGGACGTTTTTTGTTCAGCCATGATAGAGAAACCTGCAACTCGACCTCCTGTCGAAAAAATTGAAAAGCACAAAGCAACAATTATCCTGGTGAAATGGTTCTGCGCACAAATAGAAATGAAAACTGAAATAATGAAGGAAACATTCTCTATCTTGGTCATTTAAACCCATGGGTGTCCTTGCCAATAGAATGGTCAAATCTCCTAATAGAAATATTTAGAAGTAAAACGAGATCGTACTATTTGTCACCTTACCTTAAATTCAAATAAATGCCATAAATAAATGCCATAAATGCCATAAATTTAAGACTTCATCCGTAAACCGTGTGTGTTAAAGTTCACTTAAGGTGCTAATTAATCTGTTTTAGATCTTCCAGATTGGTGCACTTACTTGTTAATCCTCTTTTTGGCACTCGCCATATCAGGTGTTTTCGCTCCTAGACACTGAGCCTCAAAAACCTGAAATCACAATGGCACAAGCTAATA
This sequence comes from Picea engelmannii, assembly GCA_009831015.1. Lineage (NCBI taxonomy): Eukaryota > Viridiplantae > Streptophyta > Pinopsida > Pinales > Pinaceae > Picea > Picea engelmannii. The sequence continues at coordinate 795,278 of ML782935.1, forward strand.
GATTAGAAGTGATTTAACTTAAGTCTTTTAATTATCCATGCTTAATTAAAGAAAGTCGCGACTTTAGGGATTGGGTTATGAAGGTGTGGCCCTTTGGGGAGGCAATCAACGAGTCACGAAATCATGATAGTAACTGACCAAGGTTTAGAGTGACTTGTTTCTTGATACTAACCTGAGTAACTTTAACACTACTTCGCGACTTTGCAAGTCAGGGGCTTGAGAAACGTTCAATGCCTAACCCCCTCAGAGTGAGGGTATGAGGTACTAAGAGATGATAAGCCCCGCTTAGTCTTTTAGTAAAGGTGATTAAACTTAGGGAGGTTTTCGCCATTTTTCACGTTGAAATACTGTGACTTTAAGAGGAAGATATGTGAAACAAACGAAGTCCCAAAAACCAACCTTTTTGGGATTTAGTATAACACTTCGTGCATTTAGAGAAAGGCGGCTCCAACATAGGCTCCAAGTAGGGATATCGCCTCCTCACGCGATGAGAAGAATAGTAGACCGATTGCCTGTATGGGTAAATGGAGTCATCAGTTTTCTTCTGAGAAACCAGTTGGGAAAGAGGATACAAAGAGAACTTTGAGGTTCCAAAATTAATTCTGGAAAGATTTCAAACCCAGAATGCTTTCTAAGCTCAACTGCAGTCCATGGTAACTTTCCCTTCCTCAACACTGAAATCAAGTCTGCTCAAGATGTTCCAAACAAATATTAGGAAATTCAGAAGGTCCTGTTGGTTTTGGCTTCCATCAATGAATTAAAATCCATGCTTTTAATTGGGGGGTCCGACAATAAACCTGATATGTAGATCCAGTTTCAAGAAAGATGATTACTGGAGCATAGTATGATTTATGTATGACAACCTTACAGATATCTTAGACATTGCTTCACTGCCAGCGAGCCTATTCAGTACCCCGGTGAATTTATCTGGTCCCCTTTATTGAATTTACTTTCACCGCTTCAAAGGGTAATTATGCATTTAAATGTTGAGATGAGGGAAATCATTTTATGAATTTCCTTTCATCATCTCTTTGGACTAGATGGGGGAAATCAATTATGAATTTCCTTTCACCATTTGTCTTATATTTTAATTTTGGAAAATGAAGTGGGGGCAATCAATTTGTATAAATAATACCAGGGGTGATATCTATGTAAAATTCGCAATAGAGGCCTGTCAACTTGCTTTGAGTGCTCTGGACCAACTTTCTCTTAACCTTCGCAAAGGCCTAGTACAAAGGAAAAAAGGGGGGAATTCATTTCCAGGGGTCTTCTTTTGAGCAAGACTTAACCATTTGAAACTTTTAAAAGACTTAAGAGAGTTAGGATCTGCCTATGCATGGCCTTGTTCAGCAGGGGACTGAGAAGCTGTGAAGACCAACTCACTTTCAGAGACATTAGCCAATTTCCTAAATGGAAGTAGAATCTATTTTCCTCTGTGGATGGTATGGGCAGGTGTCAAAGCTTAAGGAGAAAGGACCAAGGGTGAAAAAAGGAAAGAGAGAAGGCTATGGCCCCAAAAAACTGGATGTTATCATGCAATCCTGACTCAGGTGAATACATCATACTTGTGAGACCACAATTGCATTTAATTGATATTCGTTTGAAAACCTAGATACTTCGAAAATTCATCCCTTTGACTTACCACTTCATTTTCTTCTTGAAAAAATATTCTTTGTCACCTGTTTCGGGTGAGTCAATTTCTAGATACCTGACCGTCCCTTTCTCCTTTCACAGTTTGGGTTGTAATTTGGAGGCCTGTATGAAACAACACGAAGAGTATCAGGTCTTCAGGATTTATGGGCTTCTGGGTGTCAAAAATTATGTCTCTACTTCTAGGAAATCAACAACCTGTTTTATTCAAGGTGAAAGTGACCTTACCGAAATTTTTTATGAAAAGAAACGAGAAAACAAACCGATATATAAAATGGAGATTTGGAACTCATTTATTGCATATAGTTCTTTAAATAATGCCCGTTGACAGGGGCACTGAGAGTTTCACCATCCAAATTCTCTAACAGAAATGAATTATTCCCTTCAAAAGATGAGACTTTGAACGATCCGTACTAGATATGATCAAATTTACCATGTTTTGTTGAATCTTCCCTCCTAGCATCCCATTTAAAAACCAAATCGTCGAGGAGGAAATCCTTGTTTTTGGCTTTAGGATCAAACAACTCTTTCATGTTGTCCTGGTATTTCTGCATCCTTTCATTCACCCCGATCCTGCATTGTTGGACCTCAATCAGCTGATTTATTCTTCTTGTGACATGGTTTGGATATTCTCTCTCATCTTGCCAGAGATTTATTATAGGGAGCACCAAATTTATAGGTAAAACCACATTAGTCCCATACACCATTTGAAAAGGAGAAGTACCAATGGATTTCTTTGTACCTATCCGATTTGCCCATAGGGAATATTTTAAGTGTACATGCCAAGATCTTTTGTTTTCGCTCAGTACCTTCTTAATTATGGTAATCAAAATTTTATTTGATGATTCGGCTAACCCATTACCTTGAGGGTAATATGCTATGGAGTGTCCCAATACAATGTTATATTTTTGGCAAAAGCTGACGATTGCCATAGACTGCAATGCCTGGGCATTATCCATCACTATCATTCGGGGACAAATAAATATGGATAGTATGCTCTCTTCCAGGAAATATATCACCACCGAATCGGTCACCTTCCTAGTGGGAATAACCTCCACCCATTTGGTGAAATAATATGTGACAGTGAGGATCCATTTGTGTTGAGCGCTGTAATGTGGGTTCATTTCACCTATAAAATCTAACTCCCATTATTGAAAAGGGGCTTTGGTTTTGACAGGAATCAGAGGTAGTGCCGTGAACTTCTGTTTTCCTACAAACAACTGGCAAGGGTTACAGGATCTGACTTTGATGTTGACATCTAAGAAAATTTTAGGCCAATAATATCCTGCCCTCGGGATTTTATAAGTTGTTACCCTCCAAGCGTGATTCCCTACGCACACTACTTCGTGGAATTCGTTTATGACCCTCTCTGTTTCTGATTCTACCAAACAAACCAGTAGGAAACATAAAGGGTCCTTCCAATACAGTTGACTTTCAGATATGCAGTACTTCATTGCATGCAGCTTCAGTGTCCTGGCCTTAGCTGGAGACAGATCGTTAGGGAATTTCAGGGTCAGTAGGTAGGACACTATATCTTTATACCAATATGATAAGACAAACTTCTCTTCGATTCTAGATATAACTATTTGGTCGTTGGGCTCGTTTACGTCCCCCTGTCCCTCATATCCTTACAGGTTATTTATTCTGAGCACTCTGAAATTTGAATCCGCCAAGAGCTTAGCCATACCTTGTCCCTTTACTAGTTTCATTGGTTTTACCTCTAGGTTGAACTCTCGAATTTTAGCTATCCATCGACCCGTCTTTCCATCACTGTCAGGCTGGACTAATATATCCTTCACAGAACTTGTGGGAATGTATGCGATTACCTTGGAGTGTATCACGTAAGTTCTAAAAGACTTCAAAGCCTTAACCATAGCATATGCTTGTTTCTCCATTATATCATATCTCAGTTCAACATCTCTAAGTCTTTTACTAAAAAAGGCTATTGGTTGCTCGAAACCCTCGTCATTCTTCTGGAGGAGTACTATCGCCACTGTGTGTTTGAAAGTGAACGAGAAAATTAGGAAATCCTTTAGGTAATCAGGGCTTTCTAATATGGGTGCTTCATTGTTATTCTTGAGCATATCTGTGATCAATTTCACGATTTCAACAAAGTTTGGGATAAATCTTCTCAAAAAAATTATTTTTCCTAAAAATGACTGAATTTCTTTTATATTCCTAGGAATGTTTATGGTGTCTATAGCTTCCACCCTTTTAGGGTCAATTTAATTCCATCCAAAGAAACAATGTGGGCCAAGTGTTTACCTTCCTGCATCATGAAGTGAGACTACTTGGGGTTTAAAGACGAACCAAATTTTTGGCATTTTTCAAACGTTTGCTTCATGTGTAGCAGATGGTCTTCGTTGGATTTGGAGAAGACAGTCAGGTCATCAAGGTAGATAACCACGGATTTATCTTTTTCACCTATGAAGGAAATTTCCATAGTGCCCTGGAAGGTAGCACCTGTGTTCATCAGACCAAAAGGAAATTTTCATACATAAATGTGCCCCAAGGGGTGGCAAAAGCTGTTTTTTCTTTATCATGCTCGTTGATCGGAAAACCCATCGATCATCGACATCCTATTTTCCTAGACTACTTTTTTCGAAACATGATCCATTTTGGGTAAGGATAGTTATCTTTGAGAGAGGACTTGTTTAGATTTCTAAAGTCTATGCACAGCCCCTGATCTCCCCATTTTTATTCCTAACCGGGACTAAGTTCACCACCTAGTCAGAGTACCTGAGAGGTACAATTATTTTTGCGTCTAACAAGTTTTTCGCTTCTCTTTAGACCACAGGTAGTAAAATGGGGTTGATTTGTCTAAGATTCTGTCAGAAGGGTTTACTACTAGGTTTCAAAGGTATTTTTTTCTCGATCACAGAGGTGTCGTAGGTTATGATCTCTTCGTAAGACCATGCAAAGACATTTTTATACCGCCCGAGTAAGTCCTTATACTTTCTTTTTATATCAGGAGGAAGATACTTTGATAATTTCACTATCCTAGGATCTTTGGTGGTGCCCACGTCACAGTCTTCGACCTCCTTCGGTTGGGGATGCAAGGTGGACTTCAGAGGCACATCGTTTTGATCAAACAACCTTTCTAGGGGTATTAGGCCCCTAGGGATCTGATTACTTTTTAACACTAGTAGGCGATGATTTGCAATTTTTTCTGAGAACTCTTGGGGTTCCTCCCCTCCCTGCATAATCTAGGTATAATTGTTTTGGTTTTCCTGGTCAATGTGGGTTTCAGAGAAATCATCCACCATTTTTGGGACAGTCATCTTCAAAAACCTACCAATGTTGTATGTTGTTTGGTATGGATGGTTATGTCTTACCTCTATGTGGTATTTTAATTTGAAAGTGGTAGGGGGTACAAAAGTCGAAGCTGCTTTGGCCAGTGAATCAACCTGTTGGTTTTCGGCTCATGGGATGAAATGGACCTTTACCGATGAGAAGAATTTTCCCATTAGATCCTAGGTGAAATTTCTGTAGGACCTCAGTCTCGGGTTCTTGGTCTGGTACTTCTGATTTACCTATTTCACAATCAGTTCAGTGTCTCCATAGACCTCTAAATTCTTTATGTTTAGCTTCTTGGCAGCTTCCAGACCCAAGACTAGAGCTTCATATTCACAAACGTTGTTTGTGCAGTCTTCATCTCAGTATAACCTGTAAGAGAAGGGAACGACGAATTCATTTTTAGGTGCTATGAAAAACACTCCCGCACCTGCTCCTTCACACGACGAAGCTCCATCAAAGAACATTTTCCAAGTTCCAGCATTGTGCATATTTTTAGCTGTCTTTTCGGTTCCGATTTCATCGATGTCACTTTCTTTTGCACAATTTTCTTCAGTATCGTCAAAGGACATAATAAAATTTCCCAGGTCTTGATCGGTGACGTAAACAGGATAATTATTAGGATTTTGTGGATCACTTACCATATATGCCAACCGTATTTCCCTGTATAACTGTGTGAACTGTCCACCAAAAATAGGGATTGTGGTGTAGGTCATATCCAGTTGGACAGATCCCCTGAGATTGGATCCCCAATATCTAGAAAATAGTAAACCATACTTTGGGGGTATATCAGTGACAACTACATCCATTAGGACATTTTTTACCGGAATCTGGGCGAGGGTGACTACTAAATATTTGATCATGCCCATGCACTTAACTCTGCTTGAATCGAACGAGTAAAGATATCCATAGGGTTTGGTGATTTCGAGGTCTAGTCTTTTCATAATAGATTTGGGCATTCCGTTATGAGAGGCCCCAGAGTCCAACATGCAATTATGCAATAACCGATCGTGCATATTCAGGGTAATATAGAAGGGGGTGACAGTATCTCTGGCACCTTCAAAATGTGGACCAAAAGTGATATTAGGCTTGTCATCTTCCAGATTTATTACATCGGTCTGACTCTCTAGATCTGAAATATTTATCATCTTGGTTATTTGTTTTCGATACACATGATTCTTCGCCAAATCAACCAAAGGTATTGGTATCTTTATATTTTTTTATCTCATTTTCTAGGCAGAAAACTCCCGCAATTTTATTTGTTTCCTTGGTTGAAACATCAAACTCTCCCTTATCCATTTTATTTAGTAGCATTGTTTTATTCTCAGTGTTTGTGGTTTTGGATGTCCGCGTTTCGGCTGCCTTAGTTCTTCTTGCTTAGGTTTCGGCCCCTTTTATGTTGGTTTTCTATGAGTCTACCCCTATGCAATTTTGCATCTTGGTCTCTTTCTAGGCGGGCTCATATATTTCACCCCTAGGAAAAAATTTCTTGGGTTGCGTAGCCAACAGATGTTTGTTTCTGGGTCTCAGAATGTATTTGTGATGGAGCTTGGCCATTATGGTGTCGGCCATTCTTTGATGAGTGGGATCATCAGCGTCGTTTAGGTTATTGTTTTCAATTGATGATTGTTCAGTGTTCAGGGACTTGTCATAATCTTCCTTCGTCAAGTGAGGTTGTATATCATCATCGCCTAAGTTGTTTACATATTTCTCCAAGTCTTCGAACTCTTGCATATCATTTTCCACAATAAAATTTTCATTTTTTAGTGGTGATTGGATCTTTTGGTCTTCATTTTTAACTTGTCTTGGTTGAAGCTGAGGATTGGGATTTCTCCTGAATTCTCTTTTAAATAATTGATCAGCATTCGATTGGTCTACCTCCATTCTCAAGAATTTGTTTGATAGTTCTTTGATTATCCTGGCCATGTCATCCATCTTTTCATCTGAGGGTCTTCCGGATCCAGAGGGCCCTGCTTGTTCTCTAAGACGTCTAGTTTCCCTATTTCCCATCTCACTTTTCATTTTCAATTTACCCGAGGCCATCATGTTTGACTCAATTTCCACATCGTCATATTGCATTCGAGTTAGGTCGACCCCTCTCCTTTCTCTTAATAGTAGAGAAAAATCGGGTTCAAAAGATCCTACGAAAGTTACTTTGGCTGCGGGTTGGGACGGTTTAACTTCAACAGGGATCTTATTGTATAACTTGTTAAACCTTTCGATAAATTCCATAACAAATTCAAATCCCTTTTTGTTTAAAGACCCGAACTCGGTCAAATAGTATAAATGATCCTTTCTTTCGCCCCATTGTTTAAGAAAGAGGTCTTCTAGAGTGTCGTAGGATATGATTGAACCAGGGGGCAGGATTCGAAACCAATTTCTTACCTATCCCTCAAAGGTTTGGACAAACAATTGGGAATACACATCCTCATGCTCAATCCCTAGAATATCAGCTAATTGATCAAAAAAGTTGATATGCTCGGCTGCAGTTAGATCCCCTTCTCCTGTGAACTTGGGTAGGTTTTTCATATAGTTCTCAGGTAGATCGTTGAGAGGTACTGGAAGGACCAAGGGGGCGTATCTAGCGACTACCTTGGTAAAAATCATGGGAGGAAGTTGTTGGCCTTGGCCTCCTATTCCCCATGCTCCTCCTCTGGTGGCGGCCATGGATAACCTAGGAGAGGAAATCAATGCATTATAAAGAGGGTTGGAGAATATGTATAGTGACTCTCTGGCTTCCTTGGGGTGGAAAGGGGAAAAATCAGAATTTGTTTTACCAGGGTAGGTGGAAGAAGAAAAAGGAGAAGGTATTTGTGGACTCAGCTCCTCTGACTTGTAGGATATGTAAATGGGAGAACCCACCGGTGTCAAGTCCATGTATGTGGAAACTTCTTCAAGGCCTTGAGTGACATAGGGGTTTAGAGTCGATGGGATATCGATAGGGATGAGCTTCAAGGCAGGAGTGTCACCCCTTGTAGCATAAGAGGCCATCGGAGAGGTCTCGGTTTTGATCTTGGGTAGGAGATGCACAAACTTCAGGGTTTTGGCTTCCACGACACTGTCCAATATTTTCCTGAGAGGAATTTCTCGTGAAGGGGATGGTTCAAGAAAGGTCTTATATTTAGACTAATTGGACTTGGGTTGATAGGCAACCATGTTTTGTTTAAAAAGACCCCTTGGTCTTACTATTTTTTCAGGTTTATAAACTGGCACTGTCTGTTTGGCATCTGGGTTTTGTCTAGTGTTCTTCTGAAAGGATGCCAACTTACTTAAGAGTGGAGTCACCAAGTGAATGATGAAGTTTTATCCTTAACATGGCATTCTCTCTTTGTTCACTATCAAAAAATGAAACTTGGAAATGTCATTTTCTTAGGGGAAAGGGACTGAGATTCTCCATCCCCGGCAGTGGCACTAGAAATATGTTGGTCCTGAGTCTACACTTAAGGATATAAAGTGTAGAGTCTAAGCATTTGAAAAGAGTAAAATAAAATGGGGGAGACAACTTAGGGGGATGAGGCTATAGCCGCTCTCTAAGTTGTCTTTTCCTAACTTCCAAATATTCTTGAATACTGATATCCTGTTCGATGGTGGACCATGAATGTTCGAGCTCTGTTCGGGTGATGGAAGTCTTAAGTATGGTATCGAAAAGATTCAAAGAGATGCTGGTTTGACTTGATGGCCTAGGTTCAATGTTGGGTTTCCTTACGATGGGTACAGTCATGGGGAGAACAGAGCTTTCAAAAGAGGGTTGATGCTTTAAAATGCTTATTTCAATTTTAGATTATACGAGGAAAATTCAGTGAAGCCAAACGAAGGGTTTAATGAAATTTAAGGTCATTTTCCGTAATTGAGTTAAAATCTTGAGACCGAGTAAGAAAACATAGAGCTGTCAACAATGTGGGGCGACAATTTCAAAAGAATCCCACGCTGTGGTAGAAGAAGAAAGGAAAGGAATACTTTGATGAAAGCATATAATATAGAGATCCAAGTAATTCCCACGTCTTGTACCTTCTAGTAGCCAAATAAAGAGGAAACATTGTAAATAACTAGACAACTAGAGACTAAACACCACAGTAGAAGTTATACTAAATTGCAGCTAAAACATTCATCAAAGACGTATATGTAAAAAATGACCTAAAACATGAAATAATAGAGGACAACACATAACTCAATATTGACAGAATATGGAGTCTTCAATTCACTTTGTATTAATCCTGGCTCAAAAGAACTTTCTCTATTACAATCTATCACCAAAAAAAATCCTGGTGTCTCTTCCTCGATGCCTATTTAAACAAAAATTCTGAACATTTAGAATTTTCATCATTCTAGAAACTTGTCAGTTACAAATAAAGAAAATGGAGTGTTTCATCTCCTTATCTTTGTCTTCCCTCGTCAGGGCAGAGCACCTTATTTCTCTACTCTTCTAGATCCAAAAATAGAACGGGTTGACAACTGTCATTATTTAGCACCAGAAACCTGCCCCTTCGCTTGCTCGATGCAAATGACACACCTTTCCACCAACTGGGCTATTAACCTGGAAGGCTTTGTTTGGTTTCTTGCCTCAAAGCTGTAACATATTTTCACCAATTGCGGAAACCTTTTCCCTACTTGTCGGTCTTCCGCGATGATGGAGCATAATTGTAAACTTGGTTGTACTAGCCATTTGTCCACTTGGGCCATATCGACCTGGCTTATCTGGGATATCTCCACTTGTTCCTTCTCCATGTTTTATTTGATGTCCAATAGGTGTTTAGCTATATTGATTTTTCCCAGCATCCGAGCACTACCTTCCTTGTCAAGGTCTACCAAAACTTTACTTATCAAGGCGAACGTTTCCTCACAAGAATTAATCACTTCATTACCTTTCCCCCTGCTTTCTGATATATTCATCTCCCAGACCTTCAGCAAGATATTTCCTCTAGTTTGTTCTGCAATAGATAATTTGGAGTTTTTGACCATCTCTATCTTCGTCGTAGCTATAACAACGTCTTGCAAAGCGACCCGCAATGCCCCGACTTCTCTTTCTCTCAAAGAAATATTTTCTAACACTTGATCTATCGTCTAGAAATGGTTTTGAATGGTTCCTACTTTTACAAGCAGGTTTTTTTGAGCCGTTAATACCTTATGTTGGATTTCGGTGGCCTGGGATCTAAACATTTTTATGTCTAAATCCTGATTCTTGGTCACATCCAATTTTGATTATAGATCCATAATTTGTTGCCCCCGTTGTCTTACCTATGTTTGGCTAATTTGCACCAACTGGCGCACCTGCTCGAGGTCGGATCTGAGCTTCTCGATCTCCTACGGATCAGCTATTCGAGCTTGCCCAAGGCTTTTTCTCACCTCATCCTTGACATTCACTTCAGAAGTAGCCACTTTAGTTTCTAACTTTTTGATCAAGAGGTTCTTTTGTTTCAACTGGGCCTTCAGAGTTCCAACTAAGTATTGATTTGTTGTATCATAAGCCCCTAGTGTTCCTTCTATCTCGTCTGTGAACTCTTCCTCTTTCGCGGCCTTTCCATCTGTCATGATTTTAAATTTTTTATCCATTACTCGCTCCCTTTGATATAATCCTTGCGTCACCAAGGCCTTCCTTTTTTTATTAGAGAAAAATTCATTAGGAGGCAACTCCTCTACGAAAATGGGCATCATTTCTTCATTGAATATCCACCCCGCATCGGGATCCCCCTTTGTCAACTGTAAGGGTGTGATAAGGGCGATCGGACTGTCAATTTCCTTGGATGGTTGTTTCTAGGTAGCATCTATGGCCAACTTGTTTGACATGAGAGGTAATGAGTCGCCCGACCCCTTCGAGGGCATCTCTGTTTGACCTTGGGCCTGCTTACCTGGCATACCCGTTTTGGGGTTTCCTTCCTATTGGTAGGGGATTTTGGCTCCTCGCTCTGAGGTTTTTGCCTCACCTATTTCTCTTGGTTCTTCTCCTCGTTAGGACTCAATTCCTTTGAACCTTTGACCCCCGTCTGCTATGTGACCGGAAGCTTTGGGGTTTCACCTTGTAAAATCTGAGGGAGACAACTCCGTCGGTGCTCCTGGAATTTAAAGAAATCAACCTTATCTATGGGTGGTAGGGCTTGACTATGACTCAAGACTTTCTATTAGGACCTTGCACCCAAGAATATTTCATCATGAGGGGAATCCTCATGTTCATATCTCTTCAAGCCACAACTCACCAAGTGATTGCTAACAACCTTACTAGGGTCGTGCTTCTTGAACTTAATATCCACTAGCTTCATTTCTTTTAAAACCATAGCCTCATCTTTGGCATGGCCAAAATATAACAAGGAATATGAGCCAATATGAATGGGGAAGGGCGGCCATACCTTCTTTGATACTCCTTTGAGCTCTTTGCTTATTACACTGAGCACAGTCTTCCTGGCGATCTTGCGACACAATAGCTTATCTGGAAAAAATAGCGGTAGAGCATATGGGGGGAAAGAGGTGTCGAAAACCCTGATATATGAAAATTCTGCCTCTATATACCAATCTACCATACTACTTAGGTTGGTCGCAATGCTATCCAAAATCCTGGGTGATAGCTGGCCGAAGATGGCGACGTGCAATGGCACCATTACCCAGTTGAAGATTTCGTAAATAAATTCTTTGTCATTATCCTCCCAAAGCTTCAAGTGGTAGACATGAATAGGCTCTGTATTAGATGGAGACCAGCTCTAATTCATTAATGGGAAGGGTGTCATGAAGCAAATGGCATCCATGATGTAAGCAGACATAAAGAAAAAATCTACTTTCTTACTTGCCCTCTGCGCTCGATATTCGGTAATTTGACTGGTCAGACTGTCAGAAAACAGTTTGGCCCAATCGAAGGAGAAGCCCTCGGCAATTGTATGAATGAGTGGTACCCATGGAAGGAAGGAATGGGTAGTTTCCTCCCTCCCATACAACCTATAGGCCATCATTGCTATGTAATTGAATTGTGGCTCCAAGGAGGATATTGAATAGATCTCGTTAGTGTCGACCCTGAATTTCGTGGGGTGTGAGACCCAATATTTGATCAGATAAAAAAAAATTCTTTCATATTGCTCGCACTCCTTCTTCTTGAAACCTTCTAGAAATTCAGCATTGTGAGTGAGGCTCGGTGTGGGTGACAATTTATACATTGCTCGCAAATGTTCTGGCCTCAATGTCCCAATCATTACCTTATGTTCACTGATAATCATTCTGGTTGGGATATCCACATGGTCCAGCGCCCACCTAATCATATCACAATAGGGAAGAAGTTGGGGCCTTGCCACTATTTTGTGCATCTCTTCTTGAGCAACGATTTTGTATTTGGTTGATAAGTCATCGTTCTCATTGTCGCTAGAATCATCCAAACAACTTACAAACTTGGATTGCAAAATGTTGGAAATGTATGAATAGGTCTTGACAACATTAATACTCCACGACGAGGTATTAAAAACCACATCTAAACCACGACCTGAACTCTCAACAGCTACCTTGGATGTTTTTCGTGGAGCCATGATAGAGAAACCTGCAACTGGACCTCCTATCAAAACAATTGAAAGGAACAAAACCACGGTTATCCTGATGAAATGGTTTTGCGCGCAAATAGAAATGAAAACTAAAATAATGAAGGAAAAATTCTCTATCTTGGTCATTTAAACCCATGGGTGTCCTTGCCAACAAAACAGTCAAATCGCTTAATAGAAAGATTTAGAAGCAAAATGAGATTGTACTATCTGTCACCTTACTACAAATTCAAATAAATGCCATAAATGCTTGACGAGTCGTAACATTGAAAAACGCAGGATCATTTAAGACTTCATTTGTAAACCATGTGTGTTAAAGTTCACTTAAGGCACTAATTAATCTGTTTAAGATATTTCAGATTGGTGCACTTATTTGCTAATCCTCTTTTTGGTGCTCTCCACATCGGGTGTTTTCGCTCCTAGACACTGAGCCTCAAAAACCCAAAATCGCGATGGCGCGAGCTAATAGATTAGAAGTAATTTAACTTAAGTCTTTTAATTATCCATGCTTAATTAAAGAAAGTCATGACTTTGGGGATTGGGGTTATGAAGGTGCAACCCTTTGGGGAGGTAATCGTCGAGTCGCGAAATCACGATAGTAACTTACCAGGGTTTAAAGTGACTTGTTTCTTGATACTAACCTGGGTAACTTTAACACGACTTCATGAATTCACAAGTCGGGGGCTTGAGAAACATTCAACGTGTAACCCCCTAGGAGCGAGGGTATGAGGTACTAAGAGATGATAAGCCTCGCTTAGTCTTTTAGTAAAGGTGATTTAACTTAGGGAGGTTTTCACCACTTCGCACGTCAGAATACTGTGACTTTAGGGGGAAGATACGTGAAACAAACGAAGTCCGAAAAGCCCACCTTTTTGGGCTTTAGTATAACACTTCGTGCATTTAGAGAAAGGAGGCTCCAACATAGGCTCCAACTAGGGATCTTTCCTCCTCGCTAGATGAGAATAACAGTAGACCAAGTGCCTGTATGGGTAAATGGAGTCATCATTTTTCTTCTGAGAAACCGGTTGGGAAAGAGGATACAGAGAGAACCTTGAGGTTCCAAAATTAATTTTGGAAAGCTTTCAAACCCAGAACGCTTTCTAAGCTCAACTGCAATCCATGGTAAATTTCCCTTCCTTGACACTGAAATCGAGTCTTCTCAAGACGATCCAAACAAATCTTAGGAAATTCAAAAGTTCTTGTTGGTTTTGGCTTACATCAATGAAGTAAAATCCATGCTTTTAATCAGGGGGTCTCACAATAAACCTAATATGTAGATCTAGTTTCGAGAAAGATAATTACCAGAGCATAGTATGATTTATGTATGACATCCTTACGGATATCTTAGACATTGTTTCACTGCCAGCGAGCCTATTCAATACCCCAGTGAAGTTATCTCGTCCCCTTTATTGAATTTCCTTTCACCACTTCAAAGGGTAATTATGCATTTAAATGCTGAGATGAGGGCAATCATTTTATGAATTTTCTTTCATCATCTCTTTCGACTAGATGGGGGCAATCAATTATGAATTTTCTTTCACCATCTGTCTTATATTTTATTTTTGGAAAATGAAGTGGGGGAAATCAATTTGTATAAATAATACAAAGGGTTATATCTGTTTAAAATTTGCAACAGAGGCCTGTCAACTTGCTTTGAGTGCTCTGGACCAGCTTTCTCTTAACCTTCACACCTTCCTAGTCCACAAGAAAAATGGGGGGAATTCATTTCTAGGGGTCTTCTTTTGAGCAAGAATTAACCATTTGAAAACTGTTAAAAGACTTAAGAGAGTTAGGATCCGCCTACACATGGCCTTGTTCAGCAGGGGATCGAGAATCTGTGAAGACCAGCTCACTTCCAGGGACATTCACTAGTTTCCTAAATGGAAGCGGAATCTCTTTTCCTCTGTGGATGGTATGGGCAAGTGTTAGAGCTTAAGGAGAAAGGACCAAGGGTGAAAAAGGGAAAGAGAGAAGGCTATGGGCCCCAAAAAAATGGATGTTATCATGCAATCCTGACTCAGGTGAATACATCATACTTCTGATACCACTATTGCGTTTAATTGATATTCATTTGAAAACCCAGATACTTCGTAAATTCATCCCTTTGCCTTACCACTTCATTTTCTTATTGAAAAAATATTATTTGTCACCTGTTTCAGGTGGGTCAATTTATGGATACCTGACCATCCCTTTCTCTTTTCGTAGTTTGGGTTGTAATTCGGAGGCCTATATGAAACAACACAAAGAGTATCGGGTCTTCAGGATTTATGGGATTCTAGGTGTCAAAAATTATGTCTCTACTTCTAGGAAATCAACAACCTATTTTATTCAAGGTGAAAGTGAACTTACCGAAACATTTTATAAAAAGAAAAGAGAAAACAAACCGGTATATACAATGGAGATTTGGAACTCATTTATTGCATATAGTGCTTTAAATAACGCTCATTGACAGGGGCGCTAAGAGTTTCACCATCCAAATTCTCTAACAAAAATGAATTCTTCCCTTGAGAAGCTGAGACTTTGAACGGTCCCTACCAGATATGATCAAATTTACCATGTTTTGCTGAATCTTCCCTCCTAGAATCCCATTTCAAAACCACATCATCGGGGAGGAAATCCCTGTTTTTGGCTTTACAATCGAACAACACTTTCATGTTTTACTAGTATTTTTGCATCCTTGCATTCACCTCGGTCCTGCGTTGTTGGACCTCGATCAACTGATTTATTCTTCTTGTGGCGTGGTTTGGCTCTTCTCTCTCATCTTTCCAAAGTTTCATTATAGGGAGAGCCAAATTTATAGGTAAAACCACATCAGTCTCGTACACCATTTGAAAAGGAGAAGTACCAATGGATTTATTCGTACCTATCCGATTTGCTCATAAGGCGTATTTTAAGTGTACATTCCAAGATCTTTTGTTTTTTCTCAGTACCTTCTTAATTATGGTAATCAAACTTTTATTTGATGATTCGGCTAACCCATTACCTTGAGGGTAATATGTTGTGGAGTCGCCAAATACGATGTTATAATTTTGGCAAAAGTTGACCATTGCCATAGACTTGAATGTCTAGGCATTATCCATCACTATCTTTCGGGGACGGTCAAATATAGACAGTATGCTCTCTTCCAGGAAATCTATCACCACCGAATCGGTCGCCTTCCTAGTGGGAATAGCCTCCACACCCATTTGGTGAAATAATCTGTGGCAGTGAGGATCCATTTGTGTTGAGCACTGGAATGTGGGTTGATTTCTCCTATAAAATCTAATCCCCATTTTTGAAAAGGGGCTTCGGTTTTGACAGGAACTAGAGGTAGCACCGGGAGCTTCTGTTTTCCTGCAAACAACTGGCAAGGGTTACATGCTCTGACTTTGATGTTGAAATTTGAGAAACATTTAGGCCAATAATATCCTTCCCTCAGGATTTTATAAGTTGTTTCCCTCCAGGCGTGATGCCCTTCACACACTACTTCGTGGAATTCGTTTATGACCCCCTCTATTTCTGATTCTACCAAACAGACTATTAGGAAACCTAAGGGGTCCTTCCAATACAGTTGACTTTTAGATATGAAATACTTCACCACATACAGCTTCAGTGTCCTGGCCTTAGCTCGAGATAGATCGCTAGGGAATTTCAGGGTCATTAGGTAGGAGACTATATCTTTATACCAATCTGATAAGACAAACTTCTCTTCAATTCTGGAGATAGCTAGTTATTCATCGGGCTCGTTTATGTCCCCCTGTCCCTCATATCCTTGAAGGTTATTTATTTTGAGCGCTCTGAAATTTGATTCCGCCAAGAGCTTAGCCAGACCTTGTCCCTTTACTAGTTTTGATGGTTTTACCTCTAGGTCGAACTCTTGAATTTTACCGAGCCAATGACCTCTCTTTCCATCACTGTCAGGCTGGACCAATATATCCTTCACAGAACTGGTGGGAACGTATGCGATTACCTTGGAGTGTAGCACGTAAGTTCTAAAATCCTTCAAAGCCTTAACCATAGCATACGCTTGTTTCTCCATTATATCATATCTCAGTTCAACATCTCTAATACTTTTACTAAAAAAGGCTATTGGTTTCTCGAAACCCTCTTCATTCTTTCGGAGGAGTATTGTTGCCACTGTGTGTTCGGAGGCAAATGAGAAAATCAAGAAATCTTTTGGGTAATCAGGGCTTGCTAATACGAGCACTTCGTTGATAACTTTCTTGATGCGTGCAAACGACGCTTTAGCCTTTGCCATCCATTTCACTTCGTTGTTCTTCTTGAGCATATCTGTGATCAATTTCACAATTTCAACAAAGTTTGGGATAAATCTTCTCAAAAAAATTATTTTTCCTAAAAATGACTTAATTTCTTTTATATTCCTAGGAATGTTTATGGTGTCTATAACTTCCACCCTTTTAGGGTCGATTTTAATTCTATCCTGAGACACAATGTGGCCCAACAATTTACCTTCCTGCATCGTGAAGTGACACTTCTTGGGGATTAAAGACAAACCAAATTTTCGGCATTTTTCAAATGTTTTCCTTAGGTGTAGCAAATGGTCTTTGTCGGATTTGGAGAAGACAGTCAGGTCATCAAGGTAGATAACCACGAATTTATCTTTTTCACCGATAAAGGCAATGTCCATAGTGTGCTGGAAGGTAGCACCTGCGTTCATCAGACCAAAATGCATTTTGTCATACATAAATGTGCCCCAAGGGGTGGTCAAAGATGTTTTTTCTTTATTATTCTTGTTGACAGCAATTTGATTATAACCGGAAAACCCATCGATCATCGACATCCTATTTTCCCCGACTACATTTTCCAAAACGTGATCCATTTTGGGTAGAGGATAGTTATCTTTGAGAGAGGACTTTTTTAGATTTCTAAAGTCTACGCACAGCCTAATCTCCCCATTTTTCTTCCTAACCGGGACTAAATTCACCACCAAGTCAGAGTACCTGATAGGTATAATTATTTTTACGTCTAACAATTTTTTCACTTCTCTTTCGACCATAGGTAGTAAAATGGGGTTGATTTGTCTAAGATTTTGTCAGAAGGGTTTAATACCATGTTTCAAAGGTATTTTGTACTCGATCACAGAGGTGTCGTAGGTTATGAGCTCATCGTAAGACCATGCAAAGACATCTTTATATTGCCCGAGTAAGTCCTTATACTTGCTTTTTATCTCAGGAGGATGATACATTAATAAATTCACTATCCTAGGTTGTTTGGTGGTGCCCAAGTCATAGTCTTCGACCTCCTCTGGTTGGGGCTGCAAGGTGGACTTCAGAGGCATGTCATTTTGATCAAACAACCTTTCTAGGGGTATCAGGCCCCTAGGGATCTGATTACTTTTTAACACTAGCAGGCGATGATTTGAAATTTTTTCTCAGAACTCTTAGGGTTCCTCCCCTCTCTGCATAATCTAGGTATGATCGTTTTGGTTTTCTTGGTATAATCATCCACCATTTATAGGAACTTTCTGATCTGTTCATCATCTTCGAAAACCTGTCAGTGTCGTATGTTGTTTGGTATGGATGGTATGTGTCTTACCTCTATGTGGTATTTTAATTTGAAAGCAGTAGGGGGTGAAAAAGTCAAAGCTGCTTTGGCTAGTGAATCATCCTATTGGTTTTTAGCTCATGAGATGAAATGGACCTTTACTGATGAGAAGAAATTTTCCATTAGATCCCAGGCGCAATTTCTGTAGGACCTCAGTCTTGGGTGCTTGGCCTAGTACTGTTGATTTACCTGTTTCACAATCAGTTCAGTGTCTCCATAGACCTCTAAATTCTTTATGTTTAGCTTCTTGGCAGCTTCCAGACCCAAGACTAGAGATTCATATTTGCAAATGTTGTTTGTGCAGTATTCCTCCCACTGGAACCTGTAGGAGAACGGAATGACGAATTCATTTTCAGGTGCTATGAAAAACACTTCCGGACCTGCTCCTTCACATGACGAAGCTCCATCAAAGAACATTTTCCAAGTTCCAGTGTTGTGCATATTTTTAGTTGTTTTTTCGCTTCCGATTTCATCGATGTCACTTTCTTCTACATAATTTTATTCAGTATCGTCAAAGGCCAGAATAAAATTTCCCAGGTCTTGATCGGCGATGTAAACAGGGTACTTTTTAGGATTCTATGGATCACTTACCGTATATTCCAACCGTGTTTCCCTGTATAACCGTGTGAACTATCCACCAAAAATAGGGATAGTGGTGTAGGTCATATCCAGCTGGAGGGATCCCCCGAGCTTGGCTCCCCAAGATCTAGACAATAGTAAACCATACTTCGGGGGTATATCGACAACAACTACATCCATTAGGACATTTTTTACCAGAATCTGGGTGAGGGTGACAACTAAATATTTGATCATGCCCATGCACTTAACTCTCCTTGAATCGAACGAGTAAAGATCTCCATAGGGTCTGGTGATTTTGAGGCCTAGTCTTTCCACAATATATTTGGGCATTACATTATGAGAGGCCCCAGAGTCCAACATGAAATTATGCAACAATCGATCGTGCACTTTCAGGTTAATATAGAAGGGGGTGACGGTATCTCTGGAACCTTCAAAATGTGGACCAAAAGTGATATTAGGGTTGTCATCTTCCAGATTTATTACGTCGGAATGACTCTCTAGATCTAAAAAATTTATCACCTTGGTTATTTGTTTTTGGTACAGAGGATTCTTCGCCAAATCAACCAAGGGTATTGGTATCTTGATCTTTTTTATCTCGTTTTCTAGGAAGAAAACTCCTACAATTTTATTTGTTTCCTTGGTTGAAACATCGGACTCTCCCTTATCCATTTTATTTAGTAGCATTGTTTTATTCTCAGTGTTTGTGGTTTCGGATGTCTATGTTTCAGTTTCCTTAGTTCTTCTTGCTTTGGTTTCAACCCCTTTTACATTGGTATTCTGCGAGTCTACCCCTACGTCATTTTGCATCTCGATCTCTTTCTGTGTGGGATCATATATTTCGCCCCTAGGAAAAAATTTCTTGGGTTGCGCAACCAACGCAGGTTTTTTTCTGGGCCTCAAAATGTATTTGTGCTAGAGCTCGGCCATTATGTTGTCAGCCATTCTTTGATGAGAGGGATCATCAGCGTCGTTTGGTTTATTGTTTTCAACCGATGATTTTTCAGTGTTTAGGGACTTGTCATAATCTTCCTTCGTCAAGTGAGGTTGTATACCATCGTCGCCTAAGTTGTTTACATCTTCCTCCAAGTCTTCGAACTCTTGCATATCATTTTCCCCAATAAAATTATCATTTTTTAGCGGCACTTTGATCTTTTGGTCTTCATTTTTAATTTGTCTTGGTTGAAGTTGAGGATTGGGATTTCTCTTGAATTCTCTTTTAACGAATTGATCAGCTTTCGATTGGTCTAGCTCCATTCTCAAGATTTTGTTTGATAGTTCTTTGATTATCCTGGCCATGTCATCCATCTTATCATCTGAGGATCTTTTGGATCCATAGGGCTCTTCTTGTTCTCTAAGACATCTAGTTTCCATATTTCTCGTCTTGCTTTTCGTTTTCAATTTACCCGAGGCCATCATGTTTGACTCAATTTCCACAACATCATCTTTCATTCAGGTTATATCGACCCCTCTCCTTTCTCTTAATAGTAGAGAAAAATCAGGTTCAAAATCTCATGCGAAAGTTACTTTGGCTGCAGGCTGGGATAATTTAACTTCAACAGGGATCTTATTGTATAACTTATTAAACCTTTGGATAAATTCCATAACCAATTCAGATCCCTTTTTCTTTAAAGACCCAAACTTGGTCAAATAGTATAAATGATCCTTTCTTTCACCCCATTGTTTAAGAAAGAGGTCTTCTAGCGCGTCGTAGGATATGATTGAACCTGGGGGTAGGCTTCGAAACCAAGTTCTTACCTATCCCTCGAAGGTCTGGACAAACAATTGGGAATACACATCCTCATGCTCAAGCCCTAGAATATCAGTGAATTTATCAAAAACGTTGATATGCTCGGCTGCAGTTAGATCCCCTTCTCTTGTGAACTTGGGTAGGTTTTTCATATAGTTCTCAGGTAGATCATGGAGAGGTACCGGAAGGACCAAGTGGGAGTATCTAGTGGCTACCTTGGTAAAACTCCTGGGGGGTGGTTGTTGGCCTTGGCCTCCTATTCCCCTTGCTCCTCCTCCGGTGGCAACCATGGATAAACTAGGAGAGGAAATCAATGTGTTATAAAGAGGGTTGGAGAAGATGTATAGCGACTCTCTAGCTTCCCTAGGGTGGAAAAGAGAAAAATAGGGAAACTTTTTACTAGGGGAGGTGGAAGAAGAAAAAGGAGAAGAAGGTATTTGTGGACTCATCTCCTCTGACTTGCAGGATATGTAAATGGGAGAACCCACCGCTATTGAGTCCATGTATGTGGAAAATTATTCAAGGCCTTGAGTGATGGAGGGGTTTAGATTCGATGGGATATCGATAGGGTTGAGCTTCAAGGAAAGAGTGTCACCCCTTGTAGCATAAGAGGTCATCGGAGAGGTCTCGGTTTTGATCTCGGGTAGGAGCTGCTCAGACTTCAGGGTTTCATCTTCCATGGCACTGTCTGATATTTTCCTGAGAGGAATTTCTCGTGAGGGGAATGGTTCAAGAAAGGTCTTATCTTTAGACTGATTGGACTTGGGTTGATAGGCAACCACGTTTTGTTTAAAAAGACCCCTTGGTCTTAGTATTTTTTCAGGGTCAGAAACTAGCACTGTCTGTTTGGCATCTAGGTTTTGTCTGGTGTTTTTATGAAAGGATGCCAGCTTACTTAAGAGTGGAGTCTCCAAGTGAATGATGATGGTTTAGCCTTAACAAGGTCGTTTCTCTTTGTTCAATATCAACAAATGAAACTTCGAAATATCATTTTCTCAGGGGAAAGTGACTACGATTCTTCGTCCCCGGCAGTGGAGCCAGAAAGATGTTGGTCCTGAGTCTACACTTAAGGCTATAAAGTGTAGAGTATAAGAATCTTAAAAGATTAAAAGAAAAGGGGGGATACAACTTTGGGGGATGAGTCTATAGCCGATCTATGAGCTGTCTTTTCCTAACTTCCAAATATTCTTGAGTAATGATATCCCATTTGATGGTGGACAATGAACATTCGAGCTCTGTCCGGGTGATGGAAGTCTTAAGTATGGTATCAAAAAGATTCAAAGAGATGTTGTTTTGACCCGATGGGTTGGGTTCGATGTTGGGTTTCCTTACGACAGGTACAATCATGGGGAGAATAGATCTTTTAAAAGAGGGTTGATGCTTTAAAATGCTTATTTCAATTTTAGATTATATGAGGAAAATTTATTGAAGCCAAACAAAGGGTTTAACGAAATCGAAGGACTTTTTTTGTAGCTGAGTTAAAATATTGAGACCGAGTAAGAAAACATAGAGTTGTCAATAATGTGGGGTGGCAATTTCAGAATAATCCAACGCTGTGGCAGAAGAAGAAAGGAAAGGAATACTTTGATGAAAGCATATAATATCGAGATCCAAATAATTCACAGGTCTTGTACCTCCTAGTAGCTGATACAGAGGAAAAACTGTAAATAAATAGACAAGTAGAGATTGATCACCACAGTAGAAGTTATACTAAATTGCAGCTAAAACATTCATCAAAGACGTATATGTAAAAAATGACATGAAACATGAAATAACAGAGGAAAACACATAACTCAATCTTGATAGAATATGGATTCTTCAATTCTCTTTGTATTAATCCTAGCTAAAAGGAACTTTCTCTATTACAATCTATCACCAAAATAAATCCTGGTGTCTCTTCCTCGATGCCTATTTAAAAAACAATTCTGAACATTTAGAATTTTCATCGTTCTGGAAACTTGTCAGTTACAAATAAAGAAAATGGATTGTTTCATCTCCTTGTATTTGTCTTCCCTCGTAAAGGCAGAGCACCTTCTTTCTCTGGTCTTCTGGCTCCAGAAATAGAACGGGTTGACAACTGTCACTATTTAGCACCAGAAACCTGCCCCTTCGCCTACTTGATGCAAATGACACACCTTTCCACCAACTAGGCTATTAACCTGGAAGGCTCTATTTGGTTGCTTGCCTCAAAGGTGTAACAACTTTTTGCCAATTGCGGCAACCTTTTCTTTACTTGTCGGTCTTCCACGATGATGGAGCATAATTGTAAACTTGGTTGTACTATCCATTTGTCCACTTGGGCCATATCAACCTGGCTTATCTGGGATATCTCCACTTTTTCCTTCTCCATGTTTTCTTTGATGTCCAATAGGTGTTTAGCTATATTGATTTTTCCCAATGTCCCAACACTGCCTTCCTTTTCAAGGTCTACCAAACCTTTACTTATCAAGGCAAAAATTTCCTCACAAGAATTCATCACTTCATTACCTTTCCCCCTGCTTTCTAATATATTCTTCTCCCAGACCTTCAGCAAGATATTTCCTCTAGTTCATTTTGCGATGGATAATTTGGAGTTTCCAACGATCTCTATCTTCGTTGTAGCTATCACAGTGTCTTGGAAAGTGACCTGAGCTGCTCCAACTTCTCCTTCTCTCAAAGCAATATTTTCTAACACTTGATCTATCATTTGGAAATGGTTTTGAATGGTTCCTACTTTTACAAGTAGGTTTTGTTGAGCCGTTAATACCTTATTTCGGATTTCGGTGGCCAAGGATCTGAACATTTTTATGTCTAAAACCTGATTCTCGGCCACATCCAATTTCGATTGTAACTCCATAATTTGTTGCCCCTGTTGGCTTACCTGTGTTTGGCTAATTTGCGCTGACTGGCGCACCTGCTTGAGGTCAGATCTGAGCTTCTCGATCTCATGAATATTTGCTATTCAGGCTTGCTCAAGGCTTTTTATCACCTCGTCCCTGACATTCGCTTCAGTAGTATCCACTTTAGCTTCTAACTTGTTGATCAAGAGGTTCTTTCATTTCAACTGGGCCTTCAGAGTTCCAACTGAGTATTGATTTGTTGTAGCATAAGCCCCAAGTGTTCCTTCTATCATGTCTGCAAACTCTTTCTCTTTCATGGCCTTTCCATCTGTCATGATTTTAAATGTTGTAGCCATTACGCCCTCCCTTTGATATAATCCTTGCCTCACCACATCCTTCCTTTTTTTATCAAAGAAAAATTTGTTAGGAGGCAGCTCCTCTATGGAAATGGGCATCAGTTCTTCATTGGATATCCATCCCACATCGGGATCCCCCTTTGTGAACTGTAAGGGTGTGATAATGGCAATCGGACTGCCGATTTCCTTGGATGGTTGTTTTGGGGTAGCATCTGTGGCTGACTTGTTTGACATGAGCGGTAATGAGTCACCAAACCCCTTTGAGGGAATATATGTTTGACCTTGAGCCTGCTTACCTATCTTGTTTGACATGAGTGGTAATGAGTCACCCGACCCCTTCGAGGGAATTTCTATTTGACCATGACGTCACTATCGTTGATGTGTTTGCATGAAGAGAGTGACATGTGTCTCCTAGAAATGGGTAGATGGCGTAACCAAAGGTGTCTGAAATGAGTGCCACGTGTTTCCTATGATGAATTCCACATGTTAGTTCTAGGTGAATGCCACGTGGCTCTAACGTTTCGAAATTCGGTAGTTTTTGAGTGCTAAGTGTGGAAACCTCCTAGATGGATGCTCGTTGAAGTGATGTGGTGGTTCGACATTCGAGAGTTTTTGACAAAGAAAAACTCTGAAATTTCGGGGTCGAAGTCGCAAAGTGGCTTATGTAACTATGCGAGTAAACCTCATGAAAGTTCTAGAACCCCGAATGTGCAAGACCCACTGATCGGATTGGCCTTTTGGATCTCCACCATTGATATTTAACTTGTTTATTTTCACAATCCACAACCAAAAATGACTTCTTTGAGTTGTTTTGTTTTCTAAACAGGTGTTCCCTGTGCACACAAAATACTTGGTGGACCTCTTGCATGCTCAATCAATGGAAAACATGATGACAAGTATTTTGAGCCAAATCGCAACATACAATTATCCTTCAAGAAGACATAAACAATTTGTGTAAAGAATCAATCAAGAAAGATAACAATAAAAAACCAAGTCATTTAGTAATGGGAAATGGCTTATCCAATGAGAAGAGGAATAATTTTGATAAAGGCATAGTTAAAAGAGGTAGAAGGGGCAGGGCCGCAGACTTAGGTCTCAACATTTGCTCCAACTGGGGATAACATGTCCCTGTGAGGCGCTAAGAATAACATATCAATGCCTTGGAATTAAATAACTTTCTCCCACCTTCCTTTTCTTACCTCTATTTCTGTCTATCAGCCATATATACATGCTACTGTCTCTCATCCATGCATCTTATTGAACTCAAAAATAAAACTACACCCTAATGCCTTTGTTGGGATATGGAGTCTTTATTCACAATCAAACTAACTAATCAAAAATGAAAAAGTAAAGAAAATATGGTACAAGAGGGACCTTCCCTCAGTCTTTCAAGAAAAATAGTGTTTCAGGAAGCCCCCATTTACCAAGCCTCCAAAAATTTCAATATCATCCAGATTGTGTAAGACAAATGTGTTATTTTACATAACCTCAACCACATTAAAAGGACCAAACCAGAGGTTATCAAACTTACCATGCTTGTAATTTTCTTCCCTTCTGGCATCCCACCTTAGGAACTTGTCTCCTTCTCAAAAGATCTCCTTGTTTTTCTTATCAAAAGATGATTTGATCTTTCTCTGGTATGATTCGGTGATCTGGCTCAGTGCTTCCCTTTTCTATTGGTCCTCTATAATATGAAATATTCTCCTTTGGATGTCATTTGGCTCTTCCATTTCTTCCTGTAATAATTTCAAAACTTGTATACCGATATGAGTGGGGAAGACATCATCTATCCCATAGACTAGCTGAAATGGTGAGGTTCCTAAGGATCCCTTAGTGTTTATCCTATCAACCCACATGACATACTTAAGTTTAGAGTCCTAGGATTTCTTGTTTTCGGTCAGCAATTTCTTGATGATCCTTATTAGAGTCTTGTTTGATGACTCGGCTATCCCATTCCCTTCAGGATAATAGGGCATGCAATGTGTCAAGGAGATGTTATGGCTGCCACAAAATCCAATCATGGCTTTGGACTTGAATGGCTGGGAATTTTCTATTATAATATTTCTAGGGCAGCCAAACCTGGCAAAGCTATTGGTTTCCAAAAAATTCATAATCACCTTGTCAATATCATTCCTAGTGGAAACAACCTCGATCCATTTGGTAAAGTAGTCAGTGGCAGTGAGGATCCACTTGTGCTTCCCATTAGAGGGTGGATTTATCTCACATATGAAATATAATCCCCATTTTTGAAAGGGGCCATTGATAGTGATAGGTTTCAAGGGCAGTGAGAGTAGCTTTTGCTTTCCTACAAGATTTTGGCATTCATTGCATGCCCTTACTTCTGTAGTGAATACATCAGATAAAAGGGTGAGCCAATAGTACCATTCCCTTAGGATCTTGAGGGATGTAGCTTTCCAATGTTGGTGTCCCCCACAAAATCCCATGTGCATATCTGTTATGACCTGCTTAGCTTCATTTTCATCAAGACTCTTTAATAGTATGCCAGAATGATCCTCCAATACAGGTTCTGATTTTAAATGCATAATTTTATAGCTTTTAATTTGAGGGATCTATCCCTTGTCGTATTCAAATATGGTGGAAATTATAGGTCTTGCAAAAATTAAATAATATATCTTTACCAAGGTGAATAGGAGTAGTTTTCAAGTACCTGCATGTTGTCTTGTCTAGACTATGTCATTGGTGCATCAGATTGGGTGAAGGTCTGATGCAATTCCAACACCTTAGGATTTGATTCTCATAAAAACTTGGAAATTCCCTATCCCTTGACCATCTTGGTGGGATTTATATGAAGGTCATACTCCAACAATTTGACAATACATTCCCCTCTTTTCCCTTCACTGTCTAGCTGGACCAAAATCTCTTTGACAGTGCTGCTAGGAACATAGGTTGTTATGTTAGAATGCAACACATACACCCTGAAGGATTTCAATGATTTGACCAATGCATTGGCCTGCTTTTCTAATATGTCATACTTCAGCTCATCACCTCGAAGGGATTTACTGAAAAATGCTATGGTTTGTTCATGCCCTTCTTCATTCTTTTGCAGTAGCACAACAACAATGGTTTCCTCAGAAGAAAAGAAAAAAGATAAAGAATTCTTTGGCATAGTCAGGGATGACTAATACATGGGATTCAATCAAAGCTTGTTTGATCCTCTAGAATTTTGATTTTTCCTCCTATGACCACATGATAACAACATGTTTCTTCATCATGTTGTTGATAGGCCTTATGATTTCAGCAAAGTTTGGCACAAAGCGCCTAAATTTTTTTATTCTTCCTATAAAATATTGAATAGAGTTCTTGTTTCTAGGAATTTCAATTATTTGAATGGCCTCCACTCTCTTAGGGTCTATTTTTATACCTCCTTCTGATATGATGTGGCCAAGGAGTTTACCTTTTGGCATAGAAAAGTGGGACTTCTTGGGATTCAAAGAGATCCCATACCTTCTGCATTTTCGGAAAATCTTCTTAAGGTGTTGTAAATGTCCTCATCTGATTTGGAGAAAATGGTGATGTCATCCAAATATATAACCATAAATTTATATTTTTTCACCTTCTTGATTATAGAGATACTCGATAATTCTTCTACAATCTACATAAATCTTTGTAGCTCCAGGCCATCACTAAAGACCTATCAATGCTTGTGTTGTCTGGTATGGCTATCTCGTTTCTGACTTCCACCTGATACTTGATATTTGGGCCAATGGGAGGTCTGAAGGTGTTGGAAATCAATTCCAAAGAATCTTCCTTCTGATTTTCCTCTCTAGGGATGAAGGAAATATTAAATTCCAGAAAGAAGTTATCAACTAGGTCCCACACCTTATTCTTATATTGTTTGAGCCTCTATTGTTTAGCTTGATAGATGTTCTTGACTTGATTGATGATTAGCTCGGAATCACCAAAGACTTCCAAAATTTCAATGGCCATGTCTTTAGCAACCCTCAATCCAAGCACTAGAGCTTCATACTCAACTATATTGTTAGTAGTCTCAAATTCCATCTTATAAGAGAGTGTTGTAACCTCATGTGCAAGGGAAATGAGGAACATACCAGCCCCAAAACCTTCTTTTGATGAAAATCCATCAAAATACATCTTCCACACTTTGTTTTGTTGATCTGTTAAAGGATGATCTTTTCATTTGGTGACTGTAATTTCTAGTTCATCACCATTTAGATGAAAAACAGATGAGCCAATCTCATCCTCAAAAGTTACATAAATTGGGTGATTGCTTGGATTATGATGGCCACTAAAAATATAATCCAGTTTGACCTCTTTTTATATCCTCTTGTACTCTCCTCCGAAAAAAAATATGCTGGCATATGTGAGGTCCATTTGTAATGATCCCCCAACCTTCTTAGCCCACATCATGGACAAAAGAATACCAAACTTGGGGGGAATGTCACCCAAAACGATGTCCATCAATACACTTTTCATGGGTAAATGTGCCAAAGAAACCACCACATCTTTTATTAATCCCAAACATTTGAATATTTTGGAGTCAAATGAGTAAAGGTATTGATAGGGCTTGGTGATATCCAGACCTAGTTCCTCCATAACATCTTTAGGCATGAAATTGTGTGAGGCACCTGAGTCCATGAGAAAGTTATGTAGGATCTTGTCATGGACATTTAGAGATATGTATAATGGTGGAGAAGCATCAGATCCATCCTCAATGTGTGGGCCCACAGTAATGGTTGGGTTCTCATCATATAGACTAATTACATCAGAAGTTACAACAGAAGTAGGTGGTTGTAGAACCTTCATAAAGGATTGTTTGAAAGGCTCATTTTTCAACAATTATGATAGAGGTATAGGGATCTTTATCTTTCTCAACTTATTCTCTAGGATGAAATATGCTTGTTTCCTATAAACTTCCTTTACTTCAGGGACATCAGGTTTAAATGGAGGAGGCTAGTGAGATTTAGCCACTGTACCCTTACTTAGATTTGACTTGGGAGGAACCTTTGTTTTTTTGTTCTGATAAGAGGTGGTGGCTTTAGGAGTGCATGTTTTAGGCTTCAATTCATATTTATTTTGGTTATGGAATTGAATAACTCCCTCTTCCCCTATATCAACATCCAACTGATTTGAAAGATGGGCTACCTCATACTCTTGTTGCATTAAGTGACTGGTATGAAATTTTGTTTCATTGAAAAGTACAACAACATCATCCACAACATCATTGTCTTCATCCATCTCCTCAATCTTATTTTATTGGAAATGAGGCACTACTCTTTGGTCATCAACATTCCTCCTCTCTCTTTGTATTATCTAAGGGGCATCATTCGGCCTTCTAAAATGGTTGGGTTTTTTTTCCCAGCCACTTGAAAATCTCGGTTTGGTTGTTTAGATTCCCATTTCATCTTAGCTATCTCAGATGTCATATCCTTCAAAGTTTTGGTCATTTAATCAAGTTTTGGATTAGATGTGGCTGGGTTAGAGGAGGCAGAGGACTACTCTCTCTGTTTATTATTTTCTTTTTCAGATATGGTCTTTAAATTGTCTAATGCCAAGATGTTAGCTTCAACCTCAATGGTTTCTTCTTGCATCGATAGCAAGGTAATGTATCTTTTGTCCCTCAAAAGAAGATAAAATTTTCCATCAAATGAATTGTCATAAGTGATATTGGCATAGGATTTAGTTGGTTTAATCTCATCTGGGATCCTACCATACATCTTATTAAATCTCTTGGTGGAGCCCAAAATAGACTCACCATTCTTTCTCTTAAGGGCCCCACACTCAGTGTGTTAAGCCCTAATATTGGCTCATTACCCCTTAATTGGGGTATATTATATTAGTAATGTTATTTTATTTATGTCGGCTCTAGACCATTAGTTGTAATTATACCTCCTAGTCTCCTATATATACCAAGGAGACATTTTCATTTTGAATCATCTGGTGCTTGAACATTTAAGTGGGGTAAAAGGAGGTTTCCCCCTCAAAGAGGCTTATTATCTGGAATTATCTCTTTTTCAAGGCGTTGAGTACTTTTTATGAGGTTTTTCTATGCTATATTTCTATTTGGTTCCTAACATATGGTATCAGAGCTCAAGGTCTTGGGGTTTCGCTGCTACATCTGAGACACCGTGGCATTTTCGCTATAACTTTTTTTCTACAATGTTTCAGAAGGAACGACTTGGATGATATTTAGAATACGGATCAAGGTACGTTGGGTTCAAAATTCAGCTCCTGAGGCCTTATACTTTCGTAGATACAGCCTGTACAAGATAGGGTTCTTGAATCATCCTGAAATGAGTCATTGTGGAATTTTCGCTATAAAATTTTTTATGTAACGTTTCAGACCCTGAACGCCAGAGGAAATTTACATAAATTAGTAATTTATCTGTGGTAAAAATTTCATCTTCTGGGTCATCTTAAATTTGCAGATACACCCTGTGCAAGATAGGCTATCTGACTAGTCCTATTGACTAGTATCAAGAAGGTGTTCCAGGTAAAACAATCATAACTTCTTCCTAGAGTATCCAAATTGAGTGGGACTGGTTTCATTGGATCGTGAACAGTCTGCAGTATTGTGGGTGTGAGTTTCAGAATTTTATATCAATTATTTTGTGCGGAGCATGCTATACAAGTGAGACCTCTTGGAAAGGCCAAAAATCAACAAGTTGTGGGGAAGTTACCATAAATTCTACTTGGCACATCCAATGTTGATCAGACCTGTGGAATTACAGAGAAGAAATATCAGAGAACTACATAAAAGAAAGTTTCATACCCAGAAGGGCCGAAAATTGGGATATACTACAGAAGAAATATTGTCTAGCAGAACCACCTCAAAATCAAGGTTCAAAAGTGACACTTGGACAACATGCCACCCAAAAAGGGAACTTATACACCAACTAAGCCTCCAGAAAATCCTACTTGGACTCTTTATGAAGGTGAAGAAATGCGTAGGGACATAAATGATTTACAAAAGAAGATAGTTACAAAAGATGAACTACAAGAGATGATGGAGGGTTTAAAAGGGGAGATCA